>JAYMTP010001271.1:0-25085 GCA_036897365.1 Geranium brycei | reverse complement strand
GCGCCGAACTGGGTAACCACATCGTTGTGTTATTTAGTTTCTGTTCTGTCTGTTTTATTTTTAACTTCTATTCGCTAGTGTTTGGCATTAAGATGTCTTGTTTAATCTCATTTTGTGCTTCACGGATATTTTGAAATTATTATGCATAATACATGTTTTTAGGCTTTTGAGCATTCATGAAGCTCGAGATGACCCATCAAGATTCCGAACCAATTAGAGTTCAAATAAAAGGCCAATCCAGAACACATGAGGTGACATCAAGTTGGCAAGACTGCAAAGATAAAAAGGAAAATAAAAGTTACAAAGAAAAAAAATACGCGGATCCGTGAGTTTCATATAAAGGCCCCGCGCTTGAGGCCCACACAAATTCGGATTTGGAAAGAAAATATAAGAAACTCTTTAAGTTTATAAATTTTAGAAACGTTGGACCCGTGCCATTTTCCCTATATATAGTGGGAACGAATTCTAACCCTAGAGAGCCTCTCTTGAGCAATTTTCAATTTATATACTTTTGTGAGAGAGTTTAGTTATGTGTGAGAGGGATAGCGTAGGAGAAAAGTTCAAGGTTCTATGTATATTGTTCAATACATGAAGATCTATGAAGATTAATTCAACGATTGGGTTTTAACTTTCTATATTTACTTGAATTATTTGAACATGTCTTATTTTGTTATGAGTAACTAAACTTCAATTATTTGGGTTGAATGAGTGATGTATTGGTTTTACATGTAGTTAGCTCCGCGTTAGGGAGTTTTCAATGTTTTGATTTTAATGGTTTATCTTCTTTCGATTTTAATTATTAATCTAGTTTATAAAGTTTATGTTTACAAAATATGAATTTGTAGAGTAGAACCAAAATGAATTGGAACTTGGCGACGCGCCCGGCAAGTTCATCGATCGTCCCAAGTAAGATTCGAGAGTATTTCGTCCTGGAGTTTATCGATCCTACAGGGAGAGTGCTTATCCAATGAGTGCGAACACTATGAGCTTAGGACCACTATTCGGGACTGGTCAGTTTTGGAAATGGTGGTGGTGAAATAAAAACCCAACACAAGCATGCAATTATCAAAATCGTCACAAGTCAACAAAAGCTAGCCCACGAAAATGAAAATTAAATGCAAAGTAAACCAAATTCTTAAAGCGGTCAGGGTATCGGAAATCCAAAGTATTGATTAATGAACAAATTATTAAAAGTCAATTATTAACTACGGGGAAGATTTTTAAGAATGGATTTAGTATTGAGACGTTCCAGACCTACCCCAATACTTCTTAGTGTTGTACCCGACAAGCGAGGGTCCAATTAACCAGATTAAAGTTTGTCATGCCATTAACTAAAATAATCCTAATTAATTTCATCTTAAAGACTATGCAGGAATCTTCTTCATTCAGCCGGGGACCCTATAGATGTAAACTGTATCTGTTAATTTTCACCATGTAAATCCAGTCTCTAAACGTTAAAGTCAATCTAGTTTGAATAATATCGCCTCCCTTCCTAGATTTGATCTAAGTTAAAGACTACCCGAGATAGCTAACATTAAGCACACGTTCAGAGCCTTAACCCATATCGCTAAACCATTAGTCAATTATCGAATCATTTAATTCATCAAGTTGCAATCCCTATTTATCCTTACCCAGACCTAGAAAATTGGCGACTCACCATTTTCGGTTCACAAGTCATCACAATCATGCACATCATAAAAAGCGAACTCAAGATCATAGAAATCCCAACCTCAAATTCCAATATCCCAATCTCAATTACAATCATAAACCTACCCTCTAAAACTGAAATTAAGAATAAACTAAACACTACTCAAATCTAAACTTTGATTTCCCACAGGCTCGTATCAGTCTCCTCTTGCAACCCCGAGCTATTCTCCTTGCGAAACTAGTGACTCCTTCTCTTTTCTCTTCTCAAAATAACTCTCGTGGGTGATATTTTCGAAGCCATAGTTGCTGGTATTTATAAAAGGGCTGAAATGAATTCAAAATTTTAAGAGACCACAAAAATAGGAGCTGATTTTGACCAGCCTGCCGGTGGGACCTGTCAGATCAACCTGGCCGGTGCCCATTTGCTCCTCTCTCTCGCGCGTTTCGCCAGCCGTAGGTTGTCGGGTTAGCAAAATCATGTCGGGCTGGACCAGGTGCTACCCGGCAGATAGCCTTGACGCCTCATCTCCAATTTAGCCATTTTGCACTCGGTTGCCGGGTTTAGCCAAACATGTCAGGTGTGCCCGGTAGGTGCTACCCGACAACCTGCTTCCTTTTCATAACTTCTCCATTTTAGCTCCGTTTCGTCTCTTTTTCGGCGTGTTTTCACCTAAAATCATCTTGAAGCACTTGTAAGGTAAGAGCATCATATTATACACTTAAAACCATAAATTCGGGACAAAAAGGGAGGCAAAAGTGAGGAGATTTGACTTGGTCAGATACTGAAATTCTGACCTCATCACTTGAGTTTAAATCCTAGCCCTAATTGGTAAGGTTAACACGAGTGGAATAAACATTAGCTAACCTCTTAAAGCAAGAGGAGTTCACGAATCTTAATAAAATCAACTCTTTTAGACCTAGGCTCTAGCGAGCAAGGCCATCGTAATTGACTTAGACCCTCTAGTTCTTACACAGAACTTCTAGGTAGATTAGAAAATTTTCGTCGCCTCCCTAGTTAAGTAGAGAAATTAATAAATCTGAAGAACCTTAAGTCTTTTAGAGAATTTCTGTAACACCTCTCTATGCATGATTAACAATTATTGCATCTCGAAATACTTTGTGATTCCCGTACCCCGAATCATACCTCTCTCTACATTATTTGCTATTTGAAATTTCTTGTTTTACTTTTAGTACACAACACCTTTTAATCAATCGACTAATATTGGTCATATTAACTAAATGTGAGTGTTTCGAACATCTGATTCCCTTGGGTACAATATTCGGATAGTTAACTTTTGCTGACCCATCTAAAATCATATGTAGTGTTTTCGCCCGCCAAGTTTTTGGCGACGTTGCCGTGAAATTAGATTTTGTTTTAACATTTAAAGTTGCGTTTTAGATTGAGATCTAGTTACCCCTTTACTTTTTATGCACTTAAGGTATGACACTTCACAAACTTTGTTACCTCTTGACTCAGATCCTGAGGCTACTCTGTTACCTCTTGACTTAGATCTTGAGGCTACTCGATGAAAGCTCAAAAGCAAGTCAAAGACCTAGTCAAACTTAACAAAATGATGGAAGAAGAATTAGCTAATTGTGAGGCAGTACTATCTCTACTAAAATACGGAATCCCTACCTCTCTAGGGATACATTTCGTAATTCTGCATATGCTAATAGAGGCTAACATCTTTGAAATCAAGCCGAAAATGCTCCACATGATCTAAGGTTTACAATTCACTAGCCTCCCTCACGAGGATCCGGGCCAATATGTCAAAGAACTCCTTGATTTATGTGCGACATTCAAGACGAATGGCATGCCTGAAGATGCAGTCAAGGTACGACTATTCCCTTTCTCTCTGAAAGGAAAATCGATCGTGAGAGCTAAGTTTCAATTGGTGTGGTTATTATCTATTTTTTCCTTTGTAGATTTAATTAAATTATTTGTATGATAAAATAGAGGCTTAATGTCAGCTGTGAATTATTGATTGGGTTAATTACAAGTTAGTATACCTAGTTGGAGATCATTTACAAGTGACTATACATATTTTAAAAACTTTCATTTTCACTCGCCTAATTATATTTCTTTTACAATTTACTATTTTCCATCCAACTTAACGTAGTGTTCTGTTAATTTTTTCTAAAAATGACAAAACTACCCTCTTCTCCAACCCTTTCACACTTTGACTCTTCTCCTTCTCACCTCTGTTCATTTGGTTTGTTTATCTGGGTTCGGGTACGCGAAATTGGGATTCGGGGGTGGAGGTGGAGCGGCGAGGAGGGATCGGAGTGGTCGTAACCGTGGTTGTCGTCGTGGTGGAGCGAATCGTCACCGGAATCGGACTGGTTGGTGGTGGAGCGAATCCGTGCTCGGAGCCACACCAGATCTGGGTTCCAGATCGTCAGTCAGGATTGGAGGCTTCAGCCGCAGCTTGGCCCTGAGACGACGAATCGTCGAGAACCCCTCCAATTGGCGGTGCGTGTCCGACACCGATCCTCTACACGTTATCCAGAACAACGCTTCTTAGTCGGCGGTGTCGTTGTCGATGGAGACCACTGGTGCTTCGTTGCCGTCGGTCTCGAAGAATCGAAGAAGGCGTGCTTGTTCTACTTCTGAAAATGATTCGTCGTCGGACCTCGACCTCACAGGCCCCAAGTTCTCGCTGCTAATCTCAACCGTGTCGTCTTTGCGGCTGGTGGCGGCGCCTGCTCTGCCGCCGCCGCTTCCCTCGTCGCCTTCCTCCATCTCCATGTTGGACGCAGCAGCCGCCGTAGCTCCGGCATCGCGGAAGATTCCAGCCTTTAAATTCAAAAAATAAAAAATAAAAATCAGAATCAGGTTAGGAAATGGAGGTTGAAGATTATGAGGGTGAGGGAGAGGGTGGGAGTGGCGAAGAAGTCCTTGGTGCGAGAAGAGGGAGGAAGATTGTTGGACATGTCGACGGAGCCCATGGCAGAGGGGTCGGGGTTAGGGTTGAGGAAGGGTTGTTTTAAGAGGTGGTGCTGCTGCTGAGGGTGAGGGAGGTGGGAGGTCATGATCGATTTAAGGATATAAAACAAAATCGATCATAGAATTGGGAATGGGAATGAGAATGAGAATGGAGTAGCTTAATCGACCCATTTCTCCATCAATATTTTGATGCGCTTAATCCCTGATATGAAGTAGCTTTCATGATTGCATTTATGGAGATTGTGCTCAAAAGTGTTGATTTAATTTTTCTGTGAATTTGCTTGATTATTTGTAATAAATTGGATATATTTGTGTTCTTAATCCGCCATATTAATAGCTTCTAGATTTAAATTTTGTAGATTGTGCTGTAATGTGTTGATTTAATTGCAGTGCGAGTTTGTTTGATTAATGGTCTTCAATCGGGTATTCTATTAAATTTGCATATATTTGTGTTGTTCTTCACTTTCAGCATCCACAAAACCTGGAAACTACTACAAGTGTAGTAGTAAACTGGCTTACACTTGCAAGCTGAATTCTGAAGTTGTTTGTAGCTTCTGTTTATATTTTACAAAATGTTAGTTTTTTCATTAAGCACTCGGGGATTGGAAATTGGCCATTTCAATTGGCTGATTAGATGCCAATGTAATGTTGTTTAGAAGTTCGCTTGGTTCAATCGTATTGGAAATCTGGACCGAGCTCATATATCAGAACTGTTTTGACACGTTAAGCTCTAATTTGATAGTGGTTGCTTAGTTTTTAACATTAGAATCTATTGCTAAAGGCTAAAGCTTAAATCTAATGCCCATATGTGGAATTTTCCCACAATACTTTCCTCACCTCTTCTTATCTGTCCTGAACCCTCACTTTCTGCAGATTTACATAGTTATATTAGGCCTTAAGCAACTGTGTTTGAACTGTCTCATTGCTATCAAATTACATCGGCTTTGTGTTTTGAGGGCCCAGGATATGTTAAAGGCTTGAGAATAAAAGGGAAGGCAGTTAATAGGTGCCTTATTGCATAGAGGCTTTCCTCCTATTTTTCATAATTTAAATTGTCATGGGTTTGTTTTTCTCAACTACGGGTAAGTGGTAATGAATCTTGTGAAATCTGTCAATTGGCTTTCATCATTCGTCTGAGTTAAGCAGATATCATGAACATGATAAAAGACAAAATGAGCAAAAAAGTGGTCATTTTACCAAGTCTTACTTGGCTGAGAGTAGTCTAAGTGTTTGGATGCTTGGTTTGGCAGCCAAGGTTCAAGTCAGTAGTGGTCCTTAAAAAGAGGTATTTTTCTTGTAGTTTATAAAAACGATTTAGTATGTAAGATCTCAGAGATGGAAGCTAAAAGGCATAGTTGAACTATAGAATGGAAACAAATAATTGCTAGACTGTGTTCTTTGTGTGCGTCAATTGCTCAGTAGTACCTACCCGTTCCGTGCATGTGTTGATATACAAACTGGAGCAAACTTTCACTTTTCTACATTGTTATAGTTATTACGGAGCTCTCTCTTGCACGATGCAAACATGATACTGGGATGTTCAAAACAGCTTATTAAGTTTCAATTTGATTTTTTATAGTTTGAAACTGATGAAGAAAGGATTGCACCCACAAAGGCAGTGGATATCCTACATAACCCAGAGTGGGAGATTGATGCATATTATGATGACCAAAATACACAATGCTGGAAAAGTGCATTACTTCAGAGCAAGACGCCAAATGGCTGCAAGTGTTGGGCAGATTGCCAAGTTCAAACGCCGTTATGGGCAGGATATTGCTGAAAATGCGGAAAATAAATAGTGAACCATTGTTATCAAGGGTGAAGCTAAGTAATGCATTGCGTTGCTTAAAAATTACATTGTTTTTTCTGCCATATAAGTTGTGGATTTTATAGCCCCTCCAAGGCATTCTATATGACCATAGAATTGACATCACCAGCAGCTTGTAACAAGTTGATCCACTGTTGCTCCAACTTCACGTTATTTAATATTTAGATCAATATGGTCAATGTTATATGCTGTCATATTAGCTGATTTAGTTAACATCTCAGCGGCTGAATCATGTGAGTCAGTTATTCAGTTGATAAACAGTTACATATTATTTTGCATTCATGGATAAAATAATGTGATTTTAAGGTATACATGATCATTACTATACATTGTGACGCACTCATTGTCTGGTTCACACCTTCCTGCACAGTTTTGTTAAAATTTCCCAGGAAAGTGTATTAGGTATGAAAAACATGAACTCACCTCTACAAAACTCTCCACACACACAACTGGCAACTCGTAGATGGTGACCTCATGTTGAAAGTTGCATATGCTCTAGTTTTCATGTTGCTCCTACAGATAGTGATAGTAGAAGGAAATGTGTCCTCGTCGCCATGGCTCAAGAATGTAACCAGCAAAATACGGCCCGGGGGTTGCTGGAGAAGGCCATGGACATCGTGCAGGCTGCAAGGGGAGGTTGCCCCCCAGTCAGGGTCTAGCATGTTTTGTTGCAGAAACAAGTGTGTGGATTTGTTTTCGGACACAAATAACTGTGGCTTATGCGGGAGTAGATGCATGTTTTCCAGGCAATGTTGCGGAGGGTTGTGCGTGGATACTAATAGCAACAGGTATAACTGTGGAAGATGCGGTCATAGATGTGGTTTTCCCAACAGGTGTAGCTATGGGCTGTGTGGATATGCAGATCAGCCTGAGACTAAGCCCCAAGGTAGCTCATAAGGTTTCTTTGTATTTTGGGGAACCTTGCTCTGTCTTATGATGTGTGTTCTGCTTTATGTTTACTTTTCTTGCTTGTAAATAATGTTCTACATATACCCATAATATATGGTTGATGATATATATATCGCCTCTTTCATAGTCTTTTACTCGATTTGTTTCAATTCAATTTGAAAAGTAAATATATTGTTCGAGTTTAGTCTTAGTATCTTCTCGGTCATTTCAATTTGATAATTTCTACTTAAATTGTTCGCCAATTTATGCCATTCAGGTAAGTGAACAGCAAATCAATATAATATCGCAATAGGAATAATTAGCTATGAATAAAAAATATATCACATCAAACCATTTACATTAATTCAGTACAAAATACCCAACGATCTGTGTTATGATTCGCAGTGTAAATATGCAACACTGATTTTTCTCCCGGTTATCACAAGTCTACCAACTCATATACTTGAAGTTTGGATAATTTCCAAAATAATTTAAACAGATATGAACAAATTAAATTAAATTAGAAGAAATTATAACTAATAAAACTATAATTTTAATACTAATAACAGAGTAATAAGTTTAAAGTTAGTGTCTAGGCATATATTTGAAGTCCGCAATCGAAAATTCATTTTAATCTAGTGTTAGCAAACATATTTGAAGCTGGTGTCGCTAGACACATTTAACGTGCGTCTAAAGTTGACATCAACATGCAGTGGTGGATCCGAGGAGGGGCACCCGCCCCCAACCCGAGAATTCAGAAAAAAATCATATGAAAATTTTCCTGAACCGACTCGCTTCATATTTATATATACATAAAAGTGAAATTCAAAATCAACTAAAAAATAACTTTTATATATGTTTTCTTGCTGACAAAAAAACTAAAAAAATAATCAAGCTCGAATTAGTTTTTCATATGCATTTAGTAATTATTTTATAATTAATTATGTTATTAATTGAATTAAAATTTTAGTATGAAGTTTTGCCCCCTTGAAAAATTTTCTGGATCCGCCACACTATCAACATGTGCATTTTAAATGAGTGTTAGAATCCACATTTAAAGTTGGTGTTGACAGTCACATTTTGAGTAAGCGTTGTTGTTCGCAGCGGAAGAGTAGTGGGAGAAATTAAATATTACATTCATCCAAAAAAAATAAACCAAGCCAACAAAATCAATTTTGATCATGCTAAAGAACTATGCATGCAAGAGTGATTAAGAAAAATATACCAAATTGTCTCCCTTGTTCATGAACCCTTGATGTAGTCTCATTGATTAGCTCAAAACATTAGTCAGACTTGAACCTAATTAATATTTGGGATGCATACATACCCTGTCAGAATGGGAATCAAAATCCAACGCAGTTCATCTTTCAAAATTTCTCCATTTGAACTTGAAGCTCTTGACACCTGTCTTCCTTGACCCAAAAATGTTTTGCTTCTTGTTCTTGGGTTGGATGTTTATAAAAGCTCTCAACTCTCAGTCTCGTGCCTTTAACTTTTAGCAAGAAGTACACGAGAGACAATCTCTGATGAGCTTGGAGAGAAAAATGCAAGAAAGCTTGAGAGACTCTCTCTCTCTCTCTTTTCTCTACACAATTCTCTCTCTAGTTTTGCACGTCTTTAACAATTCTAAAATATCTTGTCTTTTAGATAATTGTTGGAGTCGCTAGACTCCTTCATGTATCTTCAACGCACGACCACTCTTGCAAGTCCATGACAACTCACATAAAGAATTGTCATTCTTATCAAGGGTAAGATGTAGATGATATAAATTAATCCTAATGTATATGACCACCATCTCAGATTCGCGTGTCCTTGCTCACTTGCAAATTGAATACATTTATTTCGATAAATTAATCAACCACTTTGATCAATTATCTAAATTAATAATGCTTAGAATTATATCAACTATTTGTATGTGAGTTTGTAGGTTCGCATCTAATTGACATTGAAATTATAACATTAACACATTAATGTTGTCGGAAACACAATCCATACTTTAAGCTTGTATTCCAACAAACCTAAAGTTTTCAAATATCATGGGCAACGTCTAGCTTAACATGTCATGACCCCAAATTATAAATGAATGGATAAGACAGTATGGTATCATGCACTTGCAAATCTAATGATCATGATTACCATGCATTAAAATCCTTTCATTACATGAGTCATAGAATAGTCAAACCCCTTGTTGTCTCAATACTATGATCACATCTACTGTTCTAGTTATCAATAAATATGACTTATATTAGAAAACATATATTCTAATATTCAACTAAGTCTCAGTTTCCATGTCAGGAACTTATTTCACTGATAAGAACCAAGATAACATAAGATCTTATCCTTGTTTACTCAAGTTAATGAATCCTCTCTTGGCTAATAACTTCCCCAACACATAACTAATCAAGGTCGTCATACACATCACATATTACTAGTACGAGCATGTTAGTTCTAATAAACTCTGATCACCTATATATGCGGGCAACTGTGTTGCCTCAAGTTAGAGGATTATATGCACAATCATAACATAAATGATAAATAGTTGACTTGAGGTAAAACTCTATGCTATTTTAATCCAATGTCTCAGTTCGGCCCACTTCATCACACGAGTACCCACATGTTCGTACAGACATCTGATATCAAGTAGCATGAGACTCACTACTTTTATATCATTAACATCTCATGTTAATTATAGACTCAAACAGATGTGATAATCTATGAATTTGTAATGCCCAATCATACATCCTATGATCATGAACAATTTCAAAGTATTCTTGAAATCATCATCACTCATATTCTTAACATTTAAAAATGACTCAATTAACCGAAATACTTTTAGACTATATTCTAGTGAAATGAACATCTTCATAATAAAAGAGCATATATTACCAAATGAGAGTATATATAATATGTATACAAAAGCAATGTCGTAGGACATACATTACTAATAAATGCCTGTAGACACATTTGATGTTTGTGTCAGTAGCCAAATTTGAAGTTGGCATTGTAAGGCGCATTTGAAGTTGGGACCCATTTGAAGTATGTGTCAACATGTGCATGGGAAGTTGTTATTAGCATACATATTTAATGTTGGCATTCACAAATTGCATTTGAAGTTAGCAAATGACATTTTGATACACCAAAAACTTTATATTTCTAGCATTGATACATTTAAGGAGAGTGCGGCTTGGCGCGACGGGCGGCATCATGAGACACGAGTCTCGAAATATGCCATTGGAAGGTCGTTGGGCTCTGTTGAGCATGGGGCGGTCGTGGACCAATGAGAAGTCTTCGATTGGATAGCCTCGGGTTGCCGTCGTGGCGAGTAGACACGAAGTTTGTGTAACGGAGGGAAGGCGAGAGTAGCCCTAGCGAGCTCGCCCGAAGAACCGTTGGTCGCGGCTCGGACAATTTTGAGGAGAAAAATTTACGGGTCGTGACAATAGTACCAAAATGACTTATGTGATAGGAAAATAAGTGCACTATATCATTCTTCTTAATCATATGTCATTTGGCTATATCTGCTGAAGAAAGTGATTCTTCATAGCCCAGGTTTTCTTCATAAAATAAATGAATAAACAATAATAAATAAAAGCATAATAATTCATACAGGACCGACTCAACAGTTATTAAGACTTAAAGGGAAAATTATAAATGAGACATTTTATTTATATTTATTAAAACACTTTTTTTGAAGAAAGATCTTGACTTTCAAGCCTCAACAGAGAGAGTACAGATTCAAGAATAAGCGGAAACAAGCCATTCTCAAACATACGATCAGAACCTATATAAAAACATGACCAACTGTACTCCAATAAAAGTTATATACTTAAATAAGACATTGCGAGCATTACACATTCAATCTAATTATTATATAAAAATAACACATATTAAGTATACATGACAAGTCAATTATTAAAAAATGCTATCGAAAAAAAATTATTAAAAAAATACTTTTATATCAATGTTCATATTCTTCATAAGTGTTGGATTCAATTGAGAGGACAAAGTTGCGTGGTCTCCAACCATTTACCAATACATTCCCTCACACAGCATGCACATGAACTCCACAATCCCACCACAAACCTTACTTCCTCATGTTCTCATAGCTTCCAAGTTCGAACCGCAGGTTGCCAAAACACAACACCTTTCTCAAAATAATTCATCATATCATCATCATCATATTCACAATAATCCACTGCCCGCACGTGTGCACCCCGGCCGTTCACGATCAACGATTATGGACTCAACAATACCTCAGACCAGCAAACATAGCGATTCAAGTGACTCGGGCAATGGGAGATCTCTCTGGTCGGATTGTAGATGAGTATACAGATCAGGACTATTGAATTTATAGGCCTCAAAATTGTTCAATAGTTGTTTGTATGATGAAATCGATGCGTCACCTCGGGAGATGACAAAATTGAAGAGATATTGAGAAGTGGGAACGAATCAACAAAATCAAAGCGAGAGGAAAGTAAAAGAAAAATCAAATCGGTAGTTGAAGTTGGGATAAGGAATCGGCGCACAAAAAGGAAGGTAGAAAGTAGAAACGCATGAGGCGGGAGCAGATTGTTTAGGCTTTCTTGATTTTGGGCTTTTCTATATAATAAAAATGGGCCTAAAAATATACAACAAAATGGCTTGGAGATTGGTGGGCCTAAAGCAGCCGCTTGAGCTGCTTTATGGTCGGGCCATCCCTGAATTCATAAAATAAATGAATAAACAATAATAAATAAAATCATACTATGCTGATCAACAAAAAAACCATACTACACAAAACATTTAGTAATTTAAACAAGGGATAATGACACTTTTTTACACCTAACTATCATGAAATGACACTTTCATGCACTAACTATTTTTTTCTCTTTTTCAGTACCTTGACAATTTTTTTGTGACAACCTATACTAAAATAACTAAAATACCCTTAATTTAAAGAATCGGAATAGAACTTGTCTAATTTGATTTATCAAACCAGATTTGAAATGGTTCAAATTTAATTTTAGATTTGGGGGCATAATTGTAATTGCATCTTAAATATAAAACAAATTGAACCAGAGATAAACAAAATTGAACCAATTCAATTTATGATTTCTTAAACCAATGGTAGTTTAGGTATTGTAGACATTTTATAGGTAGGTCGTCACAAAAAAAATTGTCAGGGTATTAAAAAAGAGAGAAAATTAGTCAGGGTATAAAAATGTAATTTTATTATAGTTAGGTATAACAAAATATCATTAAAATTAATGATATTATAAGTCTCGTTCCCATAATTGATTATTCTCTTTAGTAAAATTTGTTTCAAAACCTTCTCCTTTGGATGAAGCTAGATAGAGGTCAGCACATGTTTCGAAGTTCGGCAAGTATGAACCTAATGACCGTTCATGCCAAATTGTAAAATACTTTCATTTGGGGAATACGTTATATTAGCACACTTGACGTACAATATTTTGCACTTAATTATGTATAGATAAAAAAATTCTAGAAGCAACTATAATTGCAAAGTTGTCACACTTATTCATTCGGTGAATAATGCAATATAAAGTCACCATACCGGTCAATAACCTATTTATTATTTTTATTTCATCTACAAACCTATATTTAGAAACCCTTTCATTTCAATCTCAATTTCAATCCCAATCCCAATCCCAATCAAATGTATATGTGAAATAATGTCTTAAAATCTGGTCTCTGTAAGTATTTTAACATATATTCGGGTGATAGAACATTTGTTGGAGATAGATGTGAAAGCATAAAGGGGAAAAGAGATTCCCACTAAGGAAAAGATAATGATAATTGTAAAGAGAGGGGACCCCAACTTTTGCATTTCATTTGTTCACGGTATTGTCATTGACAAAACATTGCTCTGAAATTAATGGTAAGCTTCGAAAAGTCATTGCTTTATGCTAACCGGTAAATGTGAACGTTACAAAAATCAATAATTGTCCACAAATATATTACTACTTTTAAATTTTTACTACGCCTAACCAGATTGATTATGTTTGCCAACTTTTCCACGGTTGATATGACAAATTCACTTTAACGATAAAAAAACATTTTACCATTTCTTTTTCTCTTTTTTTACTTTCACACACATGTTCTTTTAATATTGTTGGGCTTCTACACGGCACCTGATTAACGCAAAAGTGCATACGATTGTTACAAATAATACCATAAGATCGGGTCGAATCCACCTAATAAAGATTATTTTAAATCAATTTCAATTACGTAAACTAAAATGACACAAAGTGTAGATGATATGATTAATTAAGTGTAGGTAAATAGTAGTGAGCAAAAGAGAGAACTATTCAGTTAAAACGAATCATAAATGTTAGGTCACTACAATTATATTAATTCAACAAATACAATTAGTTATGAATGCATCATGAAAAATCTTATGTCAACGCAAACGCCGATTCCACCTCTCGATATTGGACCCGGACCTTGAGTATGTTACTAAACTCGACTACCGCTCCTCAATAACCATATTTTTGCAGTATCAAATTTTCAAATTTTTCCACTTGATTAAAAGTAAATATGACATGTATATAATTTAAAACTAGCATGCAAAAGCTTGCACAGTCTTCTGTGCGAAAATAAAAAGCAAAAACTAAATATGCTTGCAGCCGATGTGATTATTAGCAAAAAAAATTCATTTCTCATATAATTACGCAATATACATTTAACTATAATGTTATGCAAACTTCCCGATATTATTTCTCACAATATAATATACTTTTATGATCTGAAAATGACACACAATTCATTTGAATATTTTCTCTTAATTTAATTTTATAAAATATATATCAAAAATCAATAACTTACAAGATTTTAGAAAGGTGATAAACTAAAGCAAGTATATATACTACAAGATGATAAATCATAAGGAAATTAAAATTTAGGGAAAACTACACATATCACATCCACCTATATTCACAGATTCAAAATGGACAATTAGCACCTATTTTTAAAATTTTGGATAAAATATGTTAATTTTTGAAGTAAAAATACAAAAATGTCCTTGGTCTGATTTCAAATTTTCAAAACATGTCATTATTTGGATTTTGGGTATTTCTCCGAGCAACCATGGCTCAAGCTTCGCCAGCTTCATCTCCGACCCTCCGAGCTTCATCTCCGACCCTCCGACTGACTTCGCCGGTAGGCATCGCCCTCCTTGCCACTGACCGAAAGCTCGCAGTAGTGAAGCGGAGTTGTCTCTAGATTCATGAAGCGGAGGATTGTGAAGTGGAGAGGAGGTGGTTTCTTCGTATAGTTCCGTCATGGAAGAGAATAAATTACAAAGCTAGGCTCTATTTTTCTGCATCAACGTCATCTATATTTTATGCAAAATAGAGATTTTGGTTTTGGAGATTTTTATTGCAAAATTTTTAACACCTAGATATGAATTGATTGATTCAAATATTGGTTTGTTGGAGAAAAATTAGGGCTTTGAGGTGGGGCGATTTGGGGAGTTTGCCGGGGGGACAAATTTATGGAGTTCGCCAGAGTGACGAATTCATGGAGTTTGCCAGAGGGTGTAGCTGTTTAGATTCATTACTTACGAAATTGAACACAGTGAATATGGGTTAAATATTAATTGGATAATTTCCTCCTTTTTTCTCCACTTTGATTTTATGGTGTTCAATATCACGATTTGATGTCATGTGAATTTGACTGTGTGTTTATTGATTTATATCCATAGTATTATTGTTGTAATTAATCTCTTTTGGCTACGCTAAAATGTTCAATTCACATCATGTATTACACCCTTCATAATATAATATATAAAAGAGAAGACAAAAATGAAGATTTAAAGTGAAAAACATATCACCACGAGGAGCATCTCCGGCGACGACCACGACGAGCCTCCGGTCAGTGGCGAGGAGGACAATGCCGGCTGGCGAAGTCGATAGGAGAGTATGAGAGGCGAAGCTTGAGCCATGGTTGATTGAAGAAACACCAAATTCTAAATAGTGGCATGTTTTGAAAATTTGAAGTCATACAAATGATATTTTTGTCTTTTTACTTCAAAAGTTAACATATTTCATCCAAAATTTTGACGGTGGGTACTAACTGTCCATTTTGAATTCACAAGTGTAAGTATGTATCCAATTTTAAATATAGGAATATCTAGGTGGAGTTTGGTTATTGTTGAGTGTGATACGTGTATTTTTTTTTCTAAAATCTAATTAGAGACAAGATTAGAACGAATATACATAATATGGGTGACTAATCTGAAACTCGTTCCTCAATCATAACAACCTTATTAATTATTATGACCATAAAGTAAGAAAGCAAAAGAAGACAACTTTAATAATGCTAGTCTGCTTTTTGGTGGTTCCCAGTTAGTGAAAATAAGTGGTTTAATGCGTCACTTGCTCTTCGAATTTGCCACTCCTTTTTGCAGAACTACAAAGATACTTAACATCTCTCCAAAATGTAGAGAAAACTAAGAAATAGCTCATCACCTCAGCCAGGTTGTTTATTTATAATCATCAGCAAAATTATTTATTCTGCCATTCCAATTATATTTGATAATAATTACACGTTTTTATTTTGTGTGTTGATGGTTGTTTATAATTATCTTTTGTCAGTTATTTTCCTTGAAAACTTTGATTTCTTCGTGAAATTTGGTTTCGCGCAATTGAAGATTATAGAAGAACAACTGTGACGTTACGATCAGTGAAGATTACAAGCTCACTGTCCAAGTGTTAAGGTAAGATGTTCGGTAAACAATTGTTTTTGCTTTGATTAGTTTCCTGTAATTATCCAATGATCCCATCCCACATGCTCAAACTCAAGTAGTTTCCAACTCCCATCTCTACCAAACCACCTCTCCCCTCCATTTCATCACTTTTCTTCCACAATCTTCAACCTCAAAACTCGACGGTTTGGCTTCATGAACTACTCTCTACTGATGGTGATATCACATCCATCCACATTCCCAATAAATCCGGCAAATCTTTTATCTTTGCTCACTTCAAACGTCCCGTGGATTAAATCCCTCGGCGGCTCTCGTTTCGCCCACGGGCGTCTCATAGTTGCTGCTGCTCGCGGTTTCCCTCATGCTCCGGCCATCGCGCTCATGCCTCCATTGTTCCTGCCACCGTTTATACAGCTATAAGAAAAGAGTAGTGTGTCCATGGAGTCAAATTGTCCAGTCTCGTGTAGATTATTTGTTTTTGTGTGATTCTTTTTATTTTTCAGTTACTTTTTGATTGGTTTTGTTCCACGTTGTCATATATATCGACAGCTGGTATTAGAGCCTCAGTTTAGTGGACTCACCTATTCAGCCAAATGAGATGCTTTCCTAGGATCGATAACACCTGAAATCATGATCATCCTCTTACGGTAGTGGACATATATAGAATTGAGTGAGCTACTTTGGTAAGTGAGCCTTAAGAATTTTCCTAGGGACGATAAAACTTTGAACCATGATCAGATCCTCTTATAAGATGACCTAGATAGGATGAAGTAAGTCCGTGAAAGATTTAGTCGAACTGTTCGATAAACTTGATTTGATATTTTGGGCATAGGAGATGTGAATCTCAAAAATCCCATCAGTACGATTTGGAATATCAAAAATGTCATGTATGTCCCCACCATAAAGAGAATGTTGATCTCGACGATGAGTCAATTAGACAATATAGGGTATTAGATGACCTTGTAAAATGACCAATAAAATTTATCAAAAGGGAATTTGGCTATTACTTGTGGATGAAAGAGACTAACTTTGTAACAAAGGAGGGGCTAGTGAAGAGATTTAATGCAGTTACTGATGATTATGATGATTCAATTCTATGATGCAAGATTTGCGTATATGAGGGAGAAAAAAGTAAATGCTAGCTTGGAAAAATGTGAAAGTTAGAGTTTGTGAATCTAAGTCTATTGAAAAGTGGGTGACGTGGAGGGAGGGTTGAAAAGAGAAGCAGTGAGTGTAGAGGGTAGGAGAGAGAAAGAAGAGACTCTCACTTTCAATATATAATAATGTGTTACTCATATTTGATAAATAGGTAATATACCATTTTTTAAAAATCATAAATACATAATACCATAAATATATAATATCATGATTTATATTTGATAAATAAATAATATGTCCATTAATTTAATAAAAATAAAATATATTCATGGAATATAATTAATATTTATTGTATCCATATATACCTCTCATATTTGATAATATATAATATGTCCATTAATAATAAAAAATAAAAATATTTATGGAGTATATTTAAAATTTATTGTCTCTATATATACCTCTCTTTTATAAATTGTGTTATTCATATTCGTGCTATAATAAAGTAGCTTGTTTTTTTATAATTATAAATGAATAATAATGTTGAAATAGTTCATTATATATAAATAGTGTCGTTGAATTAAATAATATAAATAGGAGACACTCTGTTGTTCCCTCCAAAAAGTGAACGTCTGCAGAAAGTGGGCGTGCTGATGTGGTAGCTCAAAAGCTAACATGGAGACTCTCATAGAGGTACTATGTTATGAACAACCTAATGTTTATGAAAAATAGAGACGGCTAAGCTTCTCAGAGTCAGGAAAGCCTTCCAAGGTATAAATGAAGAAATAGTGCATCCCAATAGGCATTGTATTGGGAGAAAAACAAATCTAGTTAAATAATTAGATACGACGAATTTAAATAATTCTCCCCATCTGTGCAAATAATATAGGAATCTATCAAGTAGAGAAAATCACACAAGCTAATAAATATAGCAAACAAGAACACAATCGGCACGGACAATTTTAGCATGGAAAACCTCCTCAACGCGAGTGAGGAAAAAACCACGGGACCCTCGAGGTCACTTGAATCTTCACTATCAATATAATGGATACAACGAGTTCTCTGTAAATACGATTAGAGACACATTATCTCAAGATTAAACAACCTTGGATCAAACTTCAATTACAAGAAAAAGTATGGAAACCTCACATAATTGGTGGCTTACGATCAAAAAATCGTATCAAATCACTGACGCCCAAATGCAAATTTCAATGGTCATAATCAGAATGTTACGTCTCTCGAACGTGCTGTCCAAAAATCAGCACGATCCAACAGTGGATCAACCTCCGATCAAACTCTTGAACTTGACTGGCCAAACTCAAAAACAGTAGAAATTTATGCTCATTTTTCTCTCTCATACTCTCTTGAATTAGACAATTTACTTTTCTCCTCTCATAAAATAAAGAATTATTTGTCTTAAACACTAAAATACTTTCTTCTAACTAAAATTTGTATAGTCAAAGTTTTTAGTTAACACCTCATTATATCCAACGCGGTTGGGACAACCCCCACATCCATAGATTTAACATCATCGTGTACTGTTTACAACGAATCAGTAGAAGACAACCAAAAGACGATCAGTCTCCTTAGAAACACAAACAACACGTGACAAAGACGAGAAAACATCACTACTAACATTAACCAAAACAAGGCACAAACAACAACTTGAGAGTAAGATTCACCCTTTCGGTCTCTCCTCTAGGGTCTAAATCCTCTTAAAATTTCTTTCGGCGGTCTGGATCACCTAGGTTTCGAAACCGAGGGGCCCACTCGGTCCATCTCGCCCTGAAATTTTCACGGCTCTACGCAATTATCATGAGCTCACGTTTTCGTATCAAATGAGTCAAATACCAACAAACCCAAGTCAGAGAACAACCTGACCACCAGCCGTTAAACAACACTAAAAAACAACAAAAAATCTCCAAAAATAAAAACTTAGTCTCAAACACCCTGGTCTGGAGACCAGGGAGCGAGCACAAGACCTATCATAACTCGGCCCAACTCAAGCACGCCTCCAGCACCAGAAAAGGCTATCGCCGATATGCAGAGCCCCAACCCAACCTGGGCACCCTCAAAAGGTCCAACCTTATCTCCGATCTCATATCTGGAAAGGTTTCAAAGATCCGAAATTCCAGCCCCACGGCTCCGCCTCTCGGAGGCGGGTGCTTACTCCGTTAGCACCTTTCCATCGTGAAAGCCGAGAGTCTGAACCCAGATTTGAGCAAGATCTCCCCTCCTAACACTCCTGCCCAGCATAAACTCTCCGATAAAACCGCACCTCACAAAAAAAAACCCTTTGGTGAAAGGAAAACAAGAAACGGTTGTCGGGACGTCTCAGTCGGAGACTGGCGGCGCCTCCGATGACCCAAAAGAAAAGAGAGGCAAAAGAGTTTTGTGAGAGAGAGCTTTTTAAAAACAGATATCGAGTACTTGGTAATGCTAATATTAGATTGATAAATAATATATAGTTAAATGTTAACGTGAATTTGTTTGTTTAACAGGTAATACGTTCTAATACAAGATATGGAAGGTCTTGCGACTGCGGTAATCCAATGTAGCGTGGACCGGCTGTTCAACATGGTGGAGTACCATGTGGGAGTTGAAACCAGGTTCAAAGAGCAGTTGGAGGAGATGAGGAAGCACCTTGATCTCATGAGGTCCTATCTCGCCGACACCGCCACCCTCCAAACCAAGAAAGAGGTTCTCAAGACATCCTTAAAGCTCCTCAAAGAGCTCATGGACGAGGCCGATGACCTCCTCACCGACTGCTCCCTCCACACCAAGAAGCTCTCATCGGAGCGCCTCATGACGCCCTTCTTCAAGTACGACATGGCCGAGAAGCTCAAGGACTTGAACGTGCGCATGAAGGACACGGAGAGTGCCATGGCCCGGTACTTGACCGCGTCCCCCAACCCCGAAGGGAACATAAGCGAGTACCGTGACAAGAAGATGTTCAGCTCCCAAAATTTCAACTCCTCCGGGATCATCGGGCTGGAAGACGACTTGACAAAGATAAGGGAGTGGATTCTCAGCAAGGAAAACGATCTGAACCGCATAGGGATCGTGGGTATGGGAGGGTTGGGGAAGACGACCATTGCGCAGAAAGTGTTCAACCACAACGAGGTCGTTGCTCACTTCGAAGAGAGGATTTGGTTATCGGTCTCGCAGTCTTTCAAGGGGAAGGACATGTTGAGTAGCATACTGAGACAGTTAGGAAAGGATGGGTCCCTAGGGTTGGACGAGAGCCAAATGTTTCACAAAATTTACGAGTCGCTAAGAGATAAGAGTTATCTGATCATACTGGACGATGTATGGGATGCGGACCTCGAATGGTGGAGGAAAGTGTGCTCCGACATGCCAATACCGGCTAAGGACGATTCCAAGAGTGGTTGCATCATAGTGACGACGAGGAACAAAGATATTGTCGTCCGCATGGGAGTGAACCGTGCACATATTCACGAACCTAAAGTTCTCGACAAAGACGATAGTTGGTCCTTGTTTTGCAAATATGCCTTCTGCCGTACAAAAGGAGAATGTCTCGAGCTTTATTACAAAGAAGTCGGGATGAGGATCGCTGATAAATGTGGGGGATTGCCTCTAGCCATCAAGACTATAGGAGCATTGCTCGCATCCAAGACTCTACGCAGCGAGTGGGCTGATGTTGAAGCAAACTTCCGCGGAGGACTCGCGGAAAGCACTCGCAACCCAATAATGGCAAGCCTACAACTAAGCTACGCGGAGCTCCCGAGCCTCTTGAAGCAATGCCTCTTGAGCTTCGCCATTTATCCGGAAGACGCGGAGGTAGAAGCCGAACAGGTCATTTATTGGTGGCTCGGGGAGGGCCTCATCCAACCGGGCAAGAACAATTCAAGAACCGCTATTGAATATGGATATGCATTTATGACTGAGCTCCCTCGGAGATGCTTGATTGAAGTTACATCCTGTAGAGGACATGACGGGAGAGTTTTTACGTTCAAAGTGCACGATTTGGTTCGCACACTCATCACTTTGATGGCAGAGGAAGAAGAGTTGTGTTGCTTCGACGAGAAGGGGAATCAAAAGCTAACCCTAGAGGGAACAAGATGGCTAGGTTTAAAAGATCCGATCGATAAGTATAGCTTGTCTGTCATGAAGAAGATTCGTGACCCGAAGCTAAGGGCATTGCTACTCGTTCCTTCTTCCTCTTCTTCAAATCATAACTTTGATGTAACTAAAATCTTTGAGATGTCAATCAAGTCCATGAGTGAGTATCGTGACCTGAAGCTAATGGGATTGCTACCCGCTCCTTCTTCAAATCATAACTCTTATATAAATAACATCTTGGAGTTGCAACTCAAGTCCCTTAGGGTTCTTGATCTCTCACATTCAGAGATGAAGCTATCAGACGATACTGTTTTGAACGAATTTTGGGCTTGGATCACTTCCCTCGAACGCCTTGCTTATTTGAATCTAAGAGGTCTCGCAAACCTGAGAATGTTGCCAAAATCGATCAAGAAGCTTCGTAACCTACAACTTTTGGTGCTGAGGGGATGCAACAATGTGTGCGAATTGCACTCGTCAGTCGCCAATTTGAAGCAGTTGATCATTCTAGACGTCGGAGCTTGCCCTGAACTCCAGAACATGCCTCGCGGTATTCAGAATCTCTCCAACCTTCAGGAATTGTCCGGTTTCAGGCTATCAAACAAATCATTTTTAAGGTTAGTCTTTTCTTGGGGATAATTGTAATTAAGTACTACACCTAACGAACATGTTTTTGCACATAAATAAACTCAACATTCTTTTACCTTGTCAGCCAACACAAAATTTATGTTCATGTGGTTTTGTACATAAGTACACGGAGTTGACAAGGTAAAAAAAGACTTATTGTATTTATATACAAAACAATTTTTGTTAGGTGTGCCTAGGTGCATCTATCCCTTTCTATATATACTATGAATGTAGAAGCAAGTTCTTTATCACTTGACCTGACTTATGTTTATTCATTTTTCAGGTTGATCAATCTCCAAGAACTGGTCAACCTTAGAGTTTTGCGTATAGATGTGCATGAAGAGAGTGTCATCTCAAAGGAAGCGGAAGAGCTTTCGGTTCTCTCAAAGCTTGTGAAGCTTAGGGTTTTGTCCATCAGCTACGACTACAAATATTCACAAAAATTCAAGCTTCAGTTCAAAGATCAACATGTGGTGAGCATGCTCGACCGCATTTCCCCTCCTCCGGATCTTCAAGAGCTGTACCTCAAGAACTACCGTAAAGAGAGGTTGTGGAGCTGGATCAACCCAGATAAGCTTTCCGCGCTGCGATATCTTTCAATCGAGGACGGAAACCTTGTGTCCTTGAGCTTGGATCGGTCGAAACCAGATCAGAGGAACAGGTGGAAAATAGAGGGTTTGTGTCTGAAGGACTTGAGGAGGTTTGTGGACAAGTGGGAAAGGTTGAAGGAGGACATGCCATTGATACACTCTCTCGAGGTCAGCAACTGTATTGGCCTGCAAGGAACTCCTTGTAATGGACATGGCCATTGGAACAAGAATCAGTCACCCTGATTCAAGAAACTCCTTGCATATATATTATATATATAATATATGAATTGTGCCAGTGCCTGTGCCTGTTTACAAAAATGAACTTTTGTGTTGTATTTGTTTGATGTTACTTTAATTGGATTTGATTGTATACTAGCAATATTAACTGCCTCATACAATGTTTATCTTAGGCTGTTATTACTCAATTTCCGTTCTCTGGATTTACTTATCGATGGGAGAGTAAGTGCTTGTTTGATACTATGTTACTCTTTTTGCAGTCCAATTAAATGAAGAGGGTGAATTATTCCCATAATTTTATCGGTCCAAAACCAAAATCTCCACTCTAGCTTTTGTTTTAATTGTTATAAACATATAATTTTCCATAGTGTATTATGGGAAAATTGAGATATATAATCAATTGATTAGGTAAATCATCCATTATCTCGACCTAGTAAGCTACCATATCAACGAGCTGTTGACACATATTATAAACTAAATAAGTCAAGAAGTGAAGAATAGTAAAGTGATAGATAGACAAATCACAAATGAGATTAGCTATTATACAATATACAACTAGGGTTGAGCAACCTCAATTTCCAGCTATGGGATTAGCTGAACAAATCAAGCAACCTAACTTAGTAGATGACACATTTACCAAGTTTTAGTATTATAAGAATTTTACACTCCAAGTACTACTTGCTTAATCTAAAGATATGACCTGTTATAATATCATTAACTAATCCCTTGAACCTCCGGTTTGATGCAGCATGGCATCTATCTCATCCCCATCCTCCATTTCAAGCTACAATATTAAATCCTAGCATTAGAATTTTCAGTAAACCTAATAGAAACAATACATATACAGAGAGAGAGGTGTGATACCTCATCTGGACTGGAGTCTGCTCTGCACAAAGACGACGTCCATCAAACAAGAATGCAATAGAATTCATCTCCACGGATTGTCGATCGCAGTATGCATTCATGAGCTTCTTCAGTTGAGTGCTTCTCTTAATCCTGAAAAATACTTCATTGCCATCCCACATGACACTTGCTATATGTCACCGATATTTATTGGAAGTGAAAGTGGTGAAGTTTACAACCAGTTATATTATCAATAAGAAATAAATAGATAATGGTAACCAAATTAGCATAATGAGTCTTATAAGCAATGCACTGACCTCAGCCACTCGAAACAAAACAAGAACAGCTCAGGGGGACATCAAAAAAGACCCAACCAAGTCAGAATCATTTGTCTATTAGCTACTAGTATATACATCCAACAAGGCTGGATATGTATGAGATCATAGCACATAACTGCAAAAAAAAAAAACTTAAAGCTACCGAACAGCCCTCCTTTTTAATGGCACACACAATCAATGCCTTCTTTATAGATTGACATTCCGAACCTGTCTCTAAGTCAACACTAAGTTATAGTTTTTATCTACTCCTAGCCTCAGAGCCTCAGAACCTCATAATCTGTAATCTTCTGAATAAAGAATGAACTTTTAAAGGTTCCCTTTTAATGCACAGTAATCATGTTCACACAATAACTTAACCATGACTAAGACAGCACTTCTAAACAATATCCATTCACTTCATCCCGTCAAATAAATGCCCAGCAAACAGTATCCACCGTGTATACCATACCAGATAGAGCTTTTCGACATAAGACAAGTGCATGACACAATTCATGTCGTATAATTCAAGTTATCAAGTTCACCCTTGCACAGAAACTATTTAAGAATCAACAACTTGTGTTTTCTTTCAGGATCTTAAAAATGCCATTTAAGCAGAAGGCGATTATAATCCAATGGTTCATACAATCATTCCATACTGATCAGATGCTGGTACAAGTCATGGAAGAAGACTAAATCAGCATAAGCCTCAAAAATCCAAACACTATCTATATGGAACCCAAACCCATGACTCAGAAAAGAAATTGTCCTAAAAACAAACACGCACATACCCATTTCACAACTGACAAAGATGATGGATTTGAGAACATGTTAGGGTTTTCCTCATTGCCAAGCAAAATAAAGATATAAATAAATTTCCATCGCAAACTAAACAGAAAACATCAAAATTAACAGAAACAAAAAGAAGAGCAACACCTAATCATCAAATCAGTAGACGAAAAGAAGTTGAAATTTGGAATAGAGGGCGAGAGACGAAGACCTGTCCCTTGACTTTGAATCGGCGGGCTTCTTGTCCTCCTCCACTCCCGACATGCTCTGTTGGGGAGATCCGGGCCTTACCTAGGAGGAGCACCCAAGGAAACCTTTTCATCCTATCTGAGCCTCACTATGGGGAGACGCGATTATGGTCCTGGACTTACCAGCTATAGGAGTATCCGACCCACTTAACTAGGAGAGTCTACCGAACCAGGCTCTGATACCACTGTTGGGGAGATCCGGGCCTTACCTAGGAGGAGCACCCAAGGAAAGCCCATACACACATTAG
>JAYMTP010001270.1:0-25092 GCA_036897365.1 Geranium brycei | reverse complement strand
CCAAGAATGGAACTTTTACATTTTTAGTACAACAATTTTGTTATTTTCAGCAAATCTAGGTTAGAGAACAAACACTAACTACACTACCATTTTAGATTGAGATAAATAATTGATATTGATCTTTATTTTTGATAAGAAGACAAAACTCATTTTATGAATATTAAGAAAATAGTCGAGTTGGATGACCTATTTGGAAAACAAAACTTTCCCAATATGTATTTCCAGCTCAAAATTAATGTTTGAACTTAAGGTTATACTAAAAAATATTTATTGTTAAGTGTGACTGAGAAATATTTAATCTAAATATAAACAATTGAAAGTGAATATATAGTTACTTCATTTGTAATTTACCAAATTAAGGATATCAATCAATACAATATTCTTTACCATTTATTATCAAAAATAACTTAATCATGTTCACCCGTCAAAAATCATAATTTGACGAGTGAATAAATATAAAGTTGCTTACAGATTTAACAAATAATCAAATATTCATTTCCTATAATATCATAATAAAATATTAGAGAAAATAATACCGAATCGATTTGTTAATAGATAAATTACAAAAACAGAAAACCCAAACTAATTCTAACATAACCATAAAATTCTAACTCATGTATCTTAATCGACACAACATTATCTCAAGATTAAGATACATGAGATTCAATTAAACGATAAGTTAAAATCAATTACTAAAAATAAAACTATGTTAATTAATTGAGTACAATAATAATTATCTCTCCAGATCCTGCCTGGCCAATTAATATTGTGGAAGCACTGCTTGACATCAAGCAATTATTTTATTATTTTTATCAATGATGACTTGTAAACTGTAATGCTTTGCTGGAATAGTGATTTCAACTGCCAGTTTTTATTTATTTTAATTCATCAAACCTTGACAGTTGGCTTTATATTGTTATGTAATATTGCTTAATCATTAATTATGTAACACTGTCACTAGCTTAAGGAACAAAGTGTCACATTCTTAGTACCTTCCTCTTATTGGTCAGTTTAAAATATGGCAATTGGTCCTATTTTTAATACTAAGGATATACACAAAATAATTAGTTTAATTACTATGGTATATAATATTGTTGTGTTAAGCTCCATTTGCAGGCACATATTGGAGGATCTTGACACC
This sequence comes from Geranium brycei, assembly GCA_036897365.1. NCBI lineage: Eukaryota > Viridiplantae > Streptophyta > Magnoliopsida > Geraniales > Geraniaceae > Geranium > Geranium brycei. The sequence goes on along the minus strand of JAYMTP010001270.1, from coordinate 23,951 downwards.
TCCCAATGAGCATGCAAAACAAGATCCCTATGCTTTAGTCTAATATATGATTGTCTAAAGCATCTTTCTTTCAATGTCCAATACCGAGTTTTAGATGTGTATTGCATAATAATTTAGAAAAAAATAAATATAAAATATAGAGATCTATCATTTATATGTGGTTAGTGGCGGATCCATAAAACATTTTAAGGAACAAAATTTCATGCTAAAGTTTAATTTTATAAACAACATAATTAATTAAAATAAAGATTTAATTAATACAATAATTATTAAATGTGTAATAAAAACTAATTCAAATTTAATTATTTATTTTTTAGTTGAGTTTGAATTTAATTTTTATGCATACATAAATACGAAGCAAATTGGTTCACGAGTCTTATAAACTTCGATAGGTTAGCTCTAGTTGGGTTTGTTTAACAAATAACCTAACATTGCGCTCAAACTTGGCTCGAGTTATATTACAACTAGCATATATAAAAGTTTTAACGTAACAAGAGATTGAGTGACTTGTAACAAGACTCATTGATCTATGACTAACCTAAGTTAATCAGATTTTAAACCAATTGAACATTCACACAGTTCCTCTCAATGACATTCAAATTTTTAAACGTATGCCATTGATACGTTTTCCCCCCTCTATTTCTCCTTCTCCTTCCCATTCTACCGTTTCTTGTTTTGCTTCTCATATTATGGAAAATCCCCTTAGGCATTTACAAATATGGTTTACAAGGTCTGACGAGTACGTCGTCATCGACGCTGACCCTAACACATTCGATTTAAGCACAAATAACTGAAACCCAATAATAAAAACATCAAAATGTTTCTATTAACCTCAAAACCCAGTTTTAGAAAGAAAAAAAATTAGGGTTAAACTTATTTCAGTTTGATTCGGCGATTCTGACATGATTTTCTCGATTATGGATTCCTCACGAACATCGACGACTCTATATCTGCTCGTGAGGGTTCAATTCCGTCGTCGTGAAGCTCGTCGGAGAAGACGACACTGTTTATATTTAGACTCGATTCCGGCCTATTTTGACCTTTAATTTTCAAGGAATGCTAACGTTTGTTCTAAACTGGTAGTTAGAGTGATAAAAGTGAAAAAAAAACTAAGGTATAAAAGTGTGAAACATGTGTAATTATGTTTGGACCGGTCTACTAGTCCAAATTGGATTGGACCAGATTGGACCTTTTTTCCCTGGTTCAGTCCGGTTTAGGCATTTAATTCCGTTTTTCTCAGTTTTACCCATTTTTGTAATATTTCTCGGTGTATTTCCTTTCCGCCCTTCAGGTTTGCATAGTACTTTCTTTCTGTCTTTATAAATTCTTCTTGCCGATAAAAGAATGTATAATTATGTGTAATAAATTGTCATTTTTCCTGTAATTTATTAAGGGTTACCATATGTTTTCACCCATCAAATCAACCCTAATAGACACTATTTCACGTTTCAATTTATTTAAAAATTTAAATGTAACAGCTGCAAATTACAAAATATTTATAAACTAATAGTAAGATTAACATTTTGTTTCGTCATAAATGTAAGTAACTTAAGCCGGAATGTTGAAACAAAACAAGTAAAGGGACATGAGCACATTACCCCTTATTATTTAAGGAAATATGCTTTAACGTATGTTCAAGTCTTAGCTAATATTGTCTCCAACGAGGGTGTTCTTAATTAACTACTAAAACAAATTATCATACTAATTTATGCACAAATAATAAGGAGAAAAAATGAATTAATATAACATAATTTGATTGCTAACGAAGAAGATCACCAAATCTCGTGCCACTTGAGAATAAAACGGATTCAAATTATATTTTAGTAATCTCTGTCTTATGTTGTACCGAATTAAAATATTGAACTTTCGTCCAGTTTGTTATATTTTATTTCTGTAAAATAACAACTAGACAGATTTAGTGTTCATCATCATTTAACCTATCGAATTAAAAATATCAGATCCCACTTAACAAATCTATCAATAACTAATAACTTCTCTCAACCCTTACAGTGATACGGTCTATACATAAGCAAATGTATCTATATTTTAAAGAAGAAAAAAATTAATTCAAAAATAAAAAAACTTGGGCCCTAACTATGGATGATCTACAAGTCATCTATTTTGGGCCCATATTAGGAATTGGGCCGAATCGAACGAAACGGGCCTTGTGTAAATGTAACTGGCCGCGAAGCGAAACCATTAACCTCCAAACAAACACACACGAAGCTCTGCGAAATCAGGTTCCAACACTCAAGGCCGCTGTTTGGTTCCCGAGAATGTGCCAAGAAAATAATTTCTTTGCCCGCCATTTTTTTCTGGTTCCAAAACATGAAAACATTCAACTCACACGAGTCAAGTGGTCGTTTGAAATTCTTTTCTGTGGAGATTTTCCTCCATTTTCTAAAGCCAACACACCAACCAAACATTATCGAGAATTCGCTGATTATTGGATGGGGCTATGATTCTATAGAGTGTCAATCGGAGGAAGGAGATTGATATTTGGTAATTGCGTAGAGTTTCTGTCTGATTCTGATGAACAGATAGTTGTTTTGTTTTTGTGGATCGATCGATACTCGGAAAAGGCATTGATTACTTGGATCTTGTAGCTTTGCAGCATGAAATTGCTCGTTACTTTGAAAATTATCTTCAAATGATTGAGCAATCTCTGTTGAGTGTTCTAAGAAGCTCGATTGTAATTCCTGGAGCAACGCCTTGCAGTAATGTTTTCATTTTTTTGACCTATTTGATCCTTGCTAGTGTAGATTGAATGTGCCTTCTGTTTTCTCATTTTGCGTTCCACATGATTCAATTGCAGGAGTTTTGGTGCCCTATTTGCATCTGAAGATCTAAAACAAGGCACAAACTAATCCATGAAGGTTCCATGGAACTTCGCACATCTTTGTATGAAGATTTTCTACAAGATGCATCTATCAATTGGATTGGCTATTATAGGTACTTGGAGAAAAACTGTTTATTCCTTTTTCACTTTTTTTGGTGTGATAGTTCATTTCAGTTATACTTCAAGAAAGAATATTTGATTTGATCTCTGAACAATTCGACGAATAAGCTAATTGCTTTGGCTTACATGTTTTCTGAAGACAAGATTAATGGATGTGGCTTATTGTTTGATTATGTGACTTAATTTGTGTTCGATGGCTTGTGTAATTGTTAATTAGTTCATTAAATTCCTGATCTGTTTAGCTGCTACTGATTAACCATAGAAGTTCAACCGTCTAAAAATATATCCCATACTTTTCCGGATGATCTGTAACAAATTTCTAGGAAGATCCACCCTACAGTCCATTAATCAAGTTGCCCTTGGTTTTTACCCTTGTAAAAAACGATAGGCGCTAGACGGTCGGAGAGGGCCTTATAGGGACTAGTCGGGGATTAATCAAAAAATAAATCGGATCAAAGGATTAATCGGGAATTGTAGAGGATTAATGGGGGACTAATCGGACAAGACGGGGATTTTTACAGCATTGGTTTTTACAATGATAACACATATGTGTTGGAAAGGTAGAAAATGTGGCTAAAATGTAATACTAATTAGCACTCTTTCCTTGTACGTTGAGTTTAATTATTCATTAAGAACAGTGTAAGACAGTTGGCAACTGTCAATTACATGATGGATTTTTAGTAATTAGTTGTCATGATTATGCTGCTAATTAGGCCAAATCTGAAACATTATACAACCTTTAATGACTGAGTTTCATGGTGAGGCACTTTTATAGGTATTATGAGGATTCATCCGTTGACACCTCTTGGAAAAGTTTGAAATCATATTTAGCCGTCTAAATCTATTTTGGAAATCCATGTAGATAATGAATTATCAAGCGGTGCTAGTTTCTTAGATTTTTCTTGTTTCAGCAGCATTGGAACAGTAATGAGGGAAACAGATCAGCGATTAATTTGTAATAGCTTGAGGTAAATCATGCTACATTGCTACGTCAAAATTATGTCTTGTTAGTTATGTCGTAAGCTACAAAAGCCGTGCAGGCTAAGTAGTCACGGGTTTGGTTTTCTTACCTAAGGTCTGGAGTTCAAGCCTTGTGGGCAGTGGCATGTCCCATAATTTCTTAAACTGTAATCTAAGGTCTTCCTATCCTCTGCTGGTACAAACCCGGGTAGGTAGCTGTGATGTTTGATGATGGCTACTTCAAGGGGGCTCCGAAGAAATGTTTTTGCTAGAAAATGGGATGTCCATTGAAGAAGAGACACCAATGTTGACAAAATGGTAGCCTGGGTCGAATCAATGTCCCTATAAATATATTGTACACAACGCCTAAAGATAAACTAGATATTTCTGGTGGAACCAAACCAATGTGTCATGTCCTGCTTTCACAATATTACGGGTCTATTGATGGCACAAGGCTTTTCCTAATATTTCTTCTCTGTCCAACAATGGGCTTGAGGTAAGTTTGCCATGTTAGATTATCATGTTGGGTGTGGAAAACTTGAACTATTTATGTCTAGGCATACAATTCTTATTGTATTACTCTCAAATGTATAAATCGTTATGTTCATACTTTGTATCTGAAGGAAGAATTGAGGTTTACTTTAAATATAAAGCAGAAAATAAAAGCAAATTGTAGCTACTTGCAAAAACTGAGTATGCATAATTCACTACTTCACTGCATATTGATTATGCAATTCCCCTATCATTTTTTTGGTGTGGTAATGGGGGCAGATGATTTTCTCACTGGTGCTCATCGTTAGAGGACAATTAATAGTGTAATGGATGTTATCATCCCTCGTTATTAGCAGTAGCATGATCTTCCTTCAAACTAGCGTTGTATATATTTTTGAAAATCTTGGGTATTATTCTTACAATTGGAATTTGGAGCTATTCTGTGAACCTTGCTGTGCTAGATATTTGCTGATGAACTTAGTGGAATTTTGAACCTATAATGTTGTTCCAACAACTCCAATGAACTGTTAACGCGGAATTATTTCTGAAAAGCTAGTGCATGTGATGGTGATTAGACAAGGTTCATGTAAAATCACTCAATGTGGAGATACTTCATTGGATTCGAGTGTATCACAAGATTTGGCCGCTTGAAGTTATAGAATCATATCCACAATTTTATTGTATTTAGTTAGTGTATTATAGATGGGCTCAGTGGGTGACTTTAGAACCCTTCTGCTAGCTTTCTCATATTCCACTTATCTTTTCTAAAATGTCATTTTAGCATATCTTACCTCCCAGCCAAAAAAAAATCAGTCACTTTTGTACTGCAGAAGATCACATACTTCAGCTTTTGACTTTTTAAAAAATTAATGAAGTTCTTATCTGTGAATGAAAGCTGCCTAACATTGCTAGAATTTTTTGATGCTCTCTCTTATCATAAACACTGATCTAATTGGCGCGATGTGTGTTCAATTTGATTATGGACATTGTGTCTGTTCCCGTGATTATATTGGAATTTAACTTGGAAATTTGAATTCATTCGTTCTAGCAATGTTAAATCCCTTCAAATTTACCTTGTTTACTTATGCAAACAACTGTTTATTATCATTTTTAGAGATCATTTGGTATTCTTGAAAAACAGGATGTCTTTTATTTACTTTAGTCACAATTAGTGCACACCTAATACCCTTTACAGCATCGCAGGCATAAATGGTAAAATTAAAAATAAAGAAAAGAAAGAACTCCAGAGAAGAAGAAGACACAAAGAAGTGCGAAGGAGAGAAAAAGGTTATGAACTGAGAAAGCGACAAAGAAGAAGTAGAAAAAGGCGAGCCAACACTAGTTGCCAGCTGATCAAACTAAGAAAGTCGCATAGTTGCCAAATACTGTCATGTCACATCTACAAGCCATGATCTTCATGAGATGAATGAATATCTCTGCTGTCCCCTAGCTACACCACACACTGCAGCTCCATCCAAAACTCTGGTACCTATTGTGTTTTTGTGGGTCTTACATTAAAACAACTCTCCTTTAGGAAAGAGAGTTTCTAAAAAGAAAATAAATAAATAAACCAAACACAACATAAAGATATTTCTGATGTAGGGGTCACTTGAAACTTGATAATTTGCAAATCAATGGTTTCTTGTCAGCTCCCTCTCCTGGTGCTCTCATGTCTTGTTTGTGAATGATAATCTCTTCACACTCAAGCACCTTAACCCTTTATTTCTATAACATACTTGAGTAGTTGAGTGGCAATAGTCAAACCAAATGCACATCTATAGTATTTTAGATAATTACTCTTCTTCTCCTGAATTAACTCTTCCATGTAGTATACTTAAACTTAAAAAAATGCTGCTTAGAGTTTTTGCAATCATGTGGTTGTTAGGTGCACACATAGTAACTCCGGGTCCCCTGTCGGATAATGGTATAAGGAGGGTTACATACACATGGGATCAAATACTTGATATGCAAATCTTTTGGATCAAGAATGAATTTTAATGTGTACATGACCTTTCTTGTGGTGTACCGTGTACTCCTCCTTGGTAACACTCTGTCTTCCCCAAACAATAGTCATTAGAATAGTAGGAGAAACTAAAAGAAAATATTACTGAGTGTTTTACATGTCTTTTTACTTATTCGTTCTTGGACACATATATGTGATATCAAATACATTTGGTAGGTTTATTGCTTTGTATTCTAGGAATTCAAGCCCAGAAAAGGAGGGAGTTGCAGTAGGTTGACAGCAAGCGTAAAAGTGAAAATCCATGAACACGAATCCTAATTCCAGTTCCATGAGTTTTGTTAAAGGATTCGTGTAGCTGACCCGACTTTGTTTAGGAAATGACTCGGTTGTCGTTATCCTGGGATTTCAAGGCTATTAGTTCGCTACATATAATTTGCTTAATCATCCATAGTAATTCTTTGTACGCACAACTCTTCATGATTGAGAAACTCTATATCATCTTGTGAATGTCAGTTGCGTCAACTAGATCATAGGGAAAAGGCTGAGAAAGGTACATAAAAAATGAATAGGGTAGAGGATAAAATACAATGCCTGGATGATTGAGTTTTGAGGTTGTAGTAAAAGGAAGGTTGGGAGAGGTAAAATTATATGCACACAAGAAATTATGGGTTGGGAGAAGAATAAGAAGAAAGTGAGGGAAAGGGCTGGTTGAGCTGTGGGCATATATTTGACTAGTAGTTTGATATTAGCAATAATGATATTAATTAATATCATTGTTGTTGTTATTATGGTATGGTATGGTATGGTATGGATGGATACAGAGTTGGTTGGTGATGACTGATAATTGGAGTGAATTGCTTTTTTCTTGTTCTGGATATTGGACTGTGGACTTTATTTGGAACTTTAGACAGACAGAGCGATCTCATAAAGAGATTTGGTTGAGTTTGATTAGACAACTAATCCTACATGGAATCATATGGAGGAGGTGTTTGTAATGGCTTTGAAGGCCACGACCCAATCAGAGTAAAATGCCAAAACTTCTCTTCTTTCTTGTCAAACTTTGCTTTGTGGGGTTGGGTGCAGGTGCAAGGAGTCCCCTAACATGACATATATATATAATATAACTATAATCCCTCCCTCCTTTCTCATAAACTAGCCATTTATTAGAATATTAGCACCTCAAAGATTATGCTTATTTCATGGGTTAACTTTTGGAGATTTGGTATCATGTATCATCATAGCATATTAGGGCTCCACATAAGCTTCCCTATTGTTCTGTCGGCCACCATTTGTCTTCTTTCGTCCCTACCATTTCACACCAATTACCATTTATTGCATAATTAGTCTAACAAGTGGGCTAACCTTAAATGCCCCATTTACATTTGAGCTATGCTGCTATAGGATAACTTGTAACTTTGGAATTTTAAGTTTCTTTTTATAGGCGTCTACTTTTAGTTAAATTTCAAATTGATGGGTGGAGTGGAGGTCCCAAATATTTATTGTGGATATGTGAGAAGATGCTAAGTTGTTTATACACTGGTTACAAATTTCATATTTTTTTGGGTGTGGGACACTTTCACACATTTAATATAAATGAGCTGCTTTGGAGTTAATTTTATTACCTTACCTATGAAGTAAAAATGAATAATGTGTGTACTGCCGGAGTTAGTGGTTTATATGAGGCTAATAATTTTCTGTACAGGCCCAAGCTTTATTTCATTCCCATCTCGGCTATATTCTTAAAGTTACAATGGTTAAGGTAATTCTTCAATTCTGTAAAACATAGAAAAGCTCATTTTATTTTAATAAGCCTACAAATATGCTAGCATTCATTGGATTGAATCATCATTTGCGTGCAGGTAACATTGGCGGGAACGTATTCTTTGATCTATTAATTCAAGGAACGACGTAGGGATAATGATACATTATTTTCGTAATCGTATTTTTCAGACTAGCTTTGCTAGTATCATAGGATGTTATTACCTGTTCATTGGAATAAACAACATTTGGAAGGAACTCAGGTGACACGAGCAGTGTTAAAGTGTCTCATACTACAAGAGCATGGATTTAGTATTCACTTGCATATGGGTCGAAATAAATTTAAGATGATATTAGACTTGTGACCAGTTTGTGGTGTTCATATAATCCATAAATAGTTTTTCTGTTGTTTGGACCTACACATTGAGTTGGAGTTAGTTTAGCAAGTAGCAACAAACAACCACTTGACATTCACACGTTGGCTGATAGGCACTGTCCCAAATAGGACATCTGAGAATTGAATTGCTCCTACCCATCTACTACCTAGCTACCTGGCATTTTACTTTTTACTTTTACTACATGGAATTCACTGACCGTTGCATAAATGATTAGAATCTCCTACAGTTAATATTGCTTTATCTTTTTCCTGTGCTTAAGAATGTATGGGCCATTAACTATGAGCTACAGTCAGTGGCAAGCAGGAACAACCAAGGACTGATCAATTGTGTGAGTGGAAACACTTGGTGACCTGCAATGCAATACCAACTCTTTTCAACCATGGCCAAGCATTTGTTGCAGCAAAGTTATCAGTTTGGAAAGGGTACGTCTCGTTTGTTTTTGCGTGGAAATGAAAATAAGAATAAAATTCAATACGTCTCATATATATTTTTGTGTGAAAATAAGAATAAGAATAAGATTCAACACGTCTGATATATTTTTGCGTGAAAAATGAGAAAAAGAATAGAATCTAATACATATGTGGTAATGTGATTAACTACAAAGCTTGTGAACATTAGTATGGTTGATAAAATAAGCATCCTAACATATTCCGTATTAATATGATGTCAAGTCTAAGTCAGCCTAAATTTAGGGTGATAATTTGATTCCACTGAAGGTGACCTAGTTGGTGAAGACAAATATTATCTTTTATGAAATTTAGTGTTTGAATCTCAGTGGGTAGTCTGATTGTGAGTAGGCGTGCACTGACTTGTATTAAGATAAATATTAGGATTTATTGTTTTTTGAACCACGGAGCTTGTGGATAAAAAAAGGTGGTAGTATGCCATTACCAATTGGTATGGATCTGAAGTATATTTAGAGGGAACACAGTGCATTGCTTTTGTGGTATAACACAAACAAAAATGAAGAGGTGACTACAAGTTCAAGTTAGAAACATCCAAGAGTGAAGAAACCCCACCCCACAGTCCCACACTACATAAGAGAGTAGAGTGGAAGCAAATAGGGACAGTTGCTCAAGTACAAAGTAGGAATCAATTGTAGTCTGATCTAACACATGACAAGCTCTGCTTGTCCCCCATATATGGTTGGCCCATTTTAGGGACCTCTCCTATTCTCTTATGACAAGGTCTGACCCTAAACCCACATGACAATGCCTAATATATGAGTAGGAAAATATAAACATGTCCTACTTCACTGTAGAGAAGTGTGTTAAGAGTCCCACAGCAAAAGAGTGAATTTAGTGTTTCCTCTCCTGTCATATATTCTTGATTTATATGTGAGACCCTTTGAATTGTTTAACTGTCAAACAAGGTGCAATTTTGAGGAGTCTCAAGTCAAAAAAATGTGTATTTAGTAAATACATATATTTTAGTTGAGGCTTGTACTTAATAAATTAATCTTGAGTTGGAGTTTAATAGTTATAGAGTCGGTAGCTCTAAATTTACAATGGAAGAAGAATCTTTAACGAATAAATAGTTAGAAATCAATGTAATAACAGCTTTTGTAAGTTTTTGATTTATTGTGTTATGAATAAGTGGTGGGTGTTCCCTGTGAAAAGAACAATGATGTTAGGGCTTTGATGATGTTCATTTGTGTCAACAAAACAATTATGTAATGCAAGAAAAGGAAAGGGTTGGAAGTTCAAAAAGGGGAGAAATGAAATAAATAACACACTTGCATTGCATTCATGTAGATGTTGCACTAAAAATGAAAGGGTTTGGGCGGAATAAACATGTGCCAGTCGGCAGAAAATAATTGTGGTAACTGTTGTAAGTATAGTTTGCATTTTGTCTTAAGCGGTAGGTGCCTTGTGGAGGTCAAAGTTACATATATAAAGATGAGAGATAGGATATTCAATCACATATTATATTGTATTTGGGTTTTCAGGCTAAAAATATTTGATATTGACTTTTATGTTTATATGTCTCATATTCTTTTATTCTATCTTTTAATTTATGTGAAATTTTATATTTTGAACACACTATTTATATAAAAAAAATAGATATGTATATATAGACCGGAGAGCACGGGAAGAGATGATAAATATAATACATGATTAATTAATTGCTCTTAAGCCCCCCACACCAAAAGAAGAGACGAGACAGAAAAAAGACTACGCTACCAATTATTCACAAGTCAAAATCAGTTATAACGATATATGTATATCACGTTGGATTTTACGATAAATATGTATCAATTTTTTAAAGTAGATATTATTATATGCATCTCATTCTTCATTTTTATCGAACTTGAGTAGGGACGACAACTGGCGATCACGGAGCAGATCTAGTGATCCCCTCTATTGACTCCATCGGAATGGGTATATCAGGTTTTTATGAAAATTTATGTGTTTTACTCCTATTTGTAGGAATGACAACGAGATGAATTCAAACTGATATAATAGTTTTCATCTCTTACTTTCTCAAATTGAAGAAATCGAGTCTTCGTCGAGTTTGAGACGAATTCAGTAGCCAATCTCTAACTTCATCAGATCAAGATACTGAGTTTAGGAAGATTTTGCCATTCATTCTAAACTTAAGCTTTGTATTTCATTGAAGTGGATATATAGGGATGAAGACAAGTAGATGGTATTGAAAGAGGTGTGAGTGAAGTGTTGTGCAACAAAAAGATGAAAAAGAAAAAAAGATGTCTCCTTCAACCGATCTCTCTCACTGACTCACTCACTGAGTTGAGTTGAATTTCCACATCTAACTGTTTCAAAACATGAGATAGAGACGCAAAATCACTGTAGAAACTTGAAACAGTAACACAACTTTTCCAGATATATAGCACAACACAACCCATTTACCTTTCCCATTGGTACAAACTTTTATCTATCCTCCCAACCAAAGACCTCTCTCTGACACTCATAAAATCAACCCCCCTCCATTAATGGAACCACCACCAAGAACTGATCAAGACCCAAACCAGCATGACCCCTCCTCTTCTCCACCTCACAATTCCCAAAACCCCAATATCAATATCAATATCAACGAAGAAGGTGAAGATCATCAACAGCAACAGCAACAGCACCAACAACAAGAAGATGGGTTCAATCCAGAACTCAACCTCATCGATTGCTTCAACACCAACAATACAGGATCATCATCATCATCATCTCCACCCCCAACACCATCTCAGACAGCAACCTCAGCGGATGCTGCAGAGGTAAGAGTTTTTTCATGCAACTACTGTCAGAGAAAGTTCTATAGCTCCCAGGCTCTAGGTGGGCACCAGAATGCACACAAAAGAGAGAGGATCTTGGCAAAAAGAGGTCCAAGACCCTTCAGCCACATGGCCTCAGCTTTCGGACACCACCCTTACCTGCAACACCACAATCCCTATTCTTCTTCAAGCTTGGCTTCTCTTCCTCTACATGGCAATTACAATTACACCAGCAACAGGAGTTTGGGGATATTGCAGGCTCATTCCATGATCCACAAGCCTTCTCATGAGCATAACTTGTACGGCCGCGAAGGCTGGTCTAGAACACCTGCTCTCATCACCCAGCAACCTGCGGTCGGGAAGCTAGATGGCAACTCAGCATACAACGTCAGAAGATTTGACGTGGTGAGGCCGGTGATGGTGAGCCCTCCGGCGGCTCATGAGGAGATGGGTGGGTATTGGCAGGCTGGTGGTCATCAGGAGGAGATGATGAAGATGAAGCAAATTGATCTGTCCCTTAAACTCTGATTGATTCATAATTCATCAAGGATGATTGATTCTTGTTCATTTGTATTTTGCTTCATCTTATATAACTACTACTACTATTATTATTACATTTTTCTAGCTTTCTGGGATTTGCTTCAATTTCTAGTTTTGGTCTTTTTGATTAGCACTTGTGTTTTATTATGTAAATTGTGTTGTTAATTAGAAATCATCAAGACCCACAAGTTTAATTTCTCTCTCTCTTGTTAATTCATCTGTAATGAGAATATTATTGAACGAGAACAAAAAACATCATTTGAGCCGTGTACCGAACCAAATATTTTTTTTAGTTGTGACTCAAACTCTAATCACCAGACCAGTGGTCAAAGCACTTAACCATGGCGAAATAAACTCGGTCAATGATCATGTGTTCTTAAAAGTAACTTTTGTTAACTCAATGTGTCCTCAGTTGCAACATGGAGACATCAGTCTTAAATCAAAACATGACAACAAAAGGCTAAGTCTTTGTTTGAAAATCAAACAACTTACTCGTATATAACCTAACCAATAAGAATATAGGTTATGTGACATTTGGAACATTTGTCACAAAGATCACAACAAGCTTGCAGAGACCCAGAAAAAGAAATATCAAAATCTGGAAATATTAAAATCATCGAATACGTGGAATCCATGAAGCTGTCAACTAAACAATGCAGGAAAACCCCAAAAAACCTGGGTTTGGATAACTTAAATCGAAATATTCTAAACAATGAAGAGATTCTTGGTTTGTCCATACATGTGATTACAGATCAAAGACTAAGACAGGCACAAATATTTTTATCTCAAGTCCAATGAATTCACCTATTATAAACTTGTCGTGTTGCAAGAAACGTGTACTGTGTCATGATCGCTGAGATTTAGTGAAGATTTAGCTTTAATGTTAATCTAATGCTGATGGTCAGTCCACAATGCCTCACATTTTACTTAACTTGTTACTAACAAGTATAAAATTATATCTTAGAGAGTGGATAAAGCCTGAATCAAACCTTGCCACCCCAACAAGAACAAAGTAGGTTTCGGTAGTGTTGTCCTATTTTCACTTGTCGGCTACAACTTAGTTTCTTCTGCATGTACCTGCACAAAGATAATGACATTCTAGAAAACTCAGTGAGGTAAAAATTCCTTCCTAAGCTTGGCTATCGTAAGTTCAAACTTTATGTAATATATGGTAGTTTGGATTGGTCTAGAATTTGGAAACCAGAGAAACCCGAATATTTAATGAACTATGCACAGGGAGCTTATCAGTTTAGAATTGGTGTGGCCTGACTTGGCCAACAACTTAATTTACTTCTAGCAAGTTACTTGTTGAATGGGAGTTGGGAAGCTTGAAAAGGCATGTTCCCTTCATAGTCCTACCAATAGAACATGACATGTTATGAAAATAATGACCTATAATTGTATTGTCACTCAACCTTCATATTTGATCAGAGTTGGATGTCTAGTCAACACTCTCCTATCTGTACCCATATAAAAGAACCAAATTAAAGAAACCAGATTCTTCATATATATCATTTCATACCTTACATGCCAAACTTAAGTCGGCCCTTCTGAAGAAGACAAAAAGAAGGGTCAGTGGAGAGTCCAAAATTTATTAACCAAGACAAGATATTGACTATGCAAAGAAAAAGGAACTTAAAATGGTTAAATTCTGCACAAAGTTCACAAAGTCAAGATGTTGTGCCTAATGCTTCTCAGAGAGCTAAAGAAGTTAAAGAGTAGAGACCTGATACAGTTTGCAAAGAAGTAAACCAACGATCGCAGAGTTCTGCAAGTAAATACACATAAAACCTGTCTTTTAGAAACAATATGGTATCAACCTGATGACAATTCCCAAAAGACGTACAACATCAATCACATAACTCTGCAAGTAAATTCACATAAAACCTGTCATTTAGAAACAATAAGGTATCAACCTGAAGAAATTAAATGCTACATACCACTTGGTGAGTCTTTAAGTCTGTAAGAAAATATTTGCTAGTGTTGTGAAGCTTCAACACTTAATTAAACTATTGAACAAGGAATCACAATTCGTGAATGTAAAAATCAATTACTTAAAAAAGTAGAGTATGTATCACCTAATCGAGGAGTCATTGCTCCTTATCAACCATAATCTAGGTGGGACAAAAGCAGAAGACGACTGCAACACATAATTTGTGTTGTGTGCACAAATTTTTATCTCCTTATTGGGGCTATCCCTGTGCTGCTTATATAATCTTCTCCTGAATATGTTTCTAATCCCACAATCCAGGAGGTTGAAGAAGAGGCTCGATTAAGCCCCACAGAGAATGAATAGATCAACCGAATTGTGAAACTGGGTACTGCTCAAACTAATTAGCAGAGGAACAGGGTTGAGCTTGTAATTAATCTACTTTCTGATTTAACTTCACCCTAGTGCAGAAACATGGACTCAGCTGAGCTGGGCTTGATCAACTATCCAAGTATTGAGGACTAAACGTCAAGGTGATTTATATAATAAATAGCAAATGAACTTCTGAGTATTTGAATGTTATCAATGTATGAGATGCAGAAAATAATGAGAATGGTGCATAAAGGTAAAGGAATGCTGCGAGGGACCGTAGAGAAATTATAAATATATACAGGCAAAGAAACACTGTTCAGAAGCAACATATATTGGACAAAAGAAGTTACAATATGTAAAACCAACACATACTGAAACAGATTTATGAAGAAATCTTTGAAAGATAAACAATATCTGAAAACGTGAAAAAATGTACTTAGTTAGTACATTTTCTAGATATCTCTTGCATCAGCGCCACATTGTTCAAAGCAGTCTATATCATGATACTTCTGACAGTAAGGGTAGGGTACAGACACTTTATCACACTTCGCGGTGTAGTAACTGGCTAAGTGCATGCTGTATACAAGTCATAATCTTGCATTAAACTATAATAAGACTATGAAATGGAGGGATGTCCATGCCTAACTAAAGCTAAACATTTGATCTCAAACGGGATCCGTTCAATTTTCCACAACTGCCTTGACAGTTCCCAACCATCGAATAAGTTCAATCCTATCTTTGTTTGCCATGTATTCATGCAAGAAAAAAGAAAGTTCATCAGTTATCCCCCTCGCCTCTAAGAATTCACGGAAAGACTTCTGAAACTTATCATCCAGACTCCTGAAAATGTAAAAAGAAAACAGATTAGAGAAGAATGATATTGAATAACATATGACTGCATAATTGAACATCAGAAAAATTAACCAAGACTTCTGGGAAACCTAGCATAACTGAACGTCGGAAACATTAGCCAAAAGACCTCGTATAATAAGTATGAGGTTGTTGTTCCAATCCCTATACATGCAGTTATTGTCTAGGAGAAGAAAAAAATGATACGTTTCTACTACAAATGGTTGCCAAACTAGCATGATTTTTCACGTTTATAATTCAAACTGAAATAGACAATTTAACACGTCAACAGAAGTATTTCCGATAGACAAATTAACTAATAATGACTACAGTGAAGTCTTCTTGTGCAATCGGAGCAGTTAAAAAAACATTCACCAATGGAAAATGAACAATTAGTTAGACATTAATACCTAAAATCTGGTCCCATGTAAGTTTTAGCCAGTGTCTTATCATGCCTGAGCGTGTAAACTTTCTGAACCTCGAGGAAACCAGGCCATGCTGAGCACACAAACTCCAATTTGCTGTGACCCGGCTTAGAGATATCAACAATCAAACTGATGTGATGATAAACATCTTCCCCAGACTCATCCTCCCCATCCTTAGGTATGGCTTCTCGCCCATCAAACATAGTAGCTTCAATTTGTATATCTTCAGCATCTCCAAATTTCCCATTCATTGTGATGTACAGCTCGCCCGGTTTATCTTGCACCGTAAACGATTTGAATTCCTTAGCAGGCTACAAAATTCCCCAAAAAAGCAAATAAGTATATTTCAAGCACGATAAAAGATTGGTTTTGTACGTGTAGCCGTGTCTCTGTAACTTACGCACGCAATACTATCCCTTCAACAATTCACCAATATGATTCATATTCATTTTGATTTGAATTGACTTCCAACATAGTACCAATTCCTTGAAAGTGCTACATGTCTAGTCGAAATATATTTTCTTAACCCACGAAAAAACATTCCTGGAATCCAATCAAGTCAAGTCGAACACTTTCAATTCTCAAAGCTGAAATTCACAACTAGATTACACTTTGTTTCAACAAAACTTTGTGTATAGGATTCAAAGAGTCCCAATAGCTAATACAATCAAATGAGATAATTCATAAGCATTGTTGTTTGTTGTTCATATCCATAATAGCGGATAGCTAGTAGCACACTTCATGGGAAATCATCATTAAGCTTCAAACTTCACACTAGACTACCAACAATCAAACACTAAGTTTTCTCTATGAAAAAAAAAATCCTTAATTTCCCCAGGCCCAATTAATCCATAACAAACCACATTTTCCCCTAAATCACCCAAATGGAATGGAAATTAAGAAAATCACAACCCCTTTCCTTCCAATTTCCCGGGAACCAAACAAGGTTCAATGCATTGAGCCATCAAAAAACGTGAAAACGAAGGATGAGAGGTACCTGGTGTGGAGGAGCGTATTCGGACTGATAGTCGATCTCGGTCCGGAGAATCCTGAGAATGTTGGCGTCGAAGGGCGATTTGGTAATTTCACGCTCGGCGGCGGAGGAAGAAGAACGAAGGTGGCGCTCGACGCCGTCAATTAGGGTTTTGCGCGAAGAAGAAGAGGCAAGTGATCGGAGAAATCGAGCCATTGTCGCCGGAGAAACCAAATTTGGGGGTTTTCAGGGATTTAACAGTGTGTATGGGCCGAGATATAGAACTGGGCTGATTTGTACCGATGGCCCGTCTTATTAGATAAGCAAGCCCACTTTGGTAATGAAATTGGGCCAATTTGTGGGAACGGCCTCTTATACGAGCCCATCAAATAAATTTGTGGGCCTTCTTGACCTTTTCCTCTGTTTTTCATCAAACCGAAAAGCATTCTTGGTCTCAAGACTAGAGACATGGCTTTAACTTTAAGTAGTGTCCTAATAATTACGGAGTTAAAAGGGCAAATTTGTATGTATATTAGTCATTAGGCTCAATACCTAATAGGTTAATCTCACTTTACTTTGGTTCTATAGATATTCCCGATAAACTAGGTCGTATACTCTTATAACTGATAAGATATGGGCAATGATCGGTTCCTTTTATGGTGAGGCTTGGATAGGATGAAAAGAGCCATTAGGAGATTAAGTAGACTAAGGCAAAAGTTTTAGCCACTTTGATATTGTGAAACTCAATGTGGAGGGGAAGATTGTTCGGTCCACATGGGAGTTCAAAGTCTCGCATCATAATATTACATAGTTAATGAAGAGTTTATATGCACATTGAACTCAAGATTCAATAAACTAGTCTTTTGAGTCAAATATGAGCTTTAACGTGTATGTGAGTTCAAAATCTCACATCAAAATATGATAGAGTTTATATGCACATTGAACTCAAGATCTAATAAGCTAGTCTTTTGAGTTAAATGTGGGCTCTAATGCGTACGCCGTACGCGTGTTTCTTTAGGTTCTCCCCCTAACTAAGGCCTAAATCTCTCAAACACTGGTATGAGAGTCTGGTTCAATAAACTCTCGTGGTAAAGTGGGTCGAGTGGTCGTATAGATGGTAAACCTTGGATCATGATCAACTATTCTCATGATAATACTTAGATAGGATGAAAATGACGCTTGAGATTGAGTTGAACAAGTTAATAATTTGAGTTTAGTGGTAGAGGGGGCATCCCGATGTGATGTGACTCATTGTAAAGGTGAGATTGCTATGTTCACATGTGAGTCTAAAGTCATGTCTATGTAGATTATAGAATTAATGAAGTGTGCATATATACTTTAGATCCAAGACCTAATATGCTAGTTTTTTGGGTCAAATGTGGGCTCTAACGTGTATGTGAGCTTCCTTAAGTGTTCTTCCTAAGTAAGGCTCAAAACACCCCAACACGGAAAAAATCTTTTGAAAATTAATTAAATTTCATAATTAATCGAAGATTAATTGGTGACTAAAGGAAGGAGGTCACCGGTCATGGTGGCTTGGTAGAGAGCAAAATATCAGTGAGTCTTGTTCACTTGAGGATGAAGGTTTGGTATTGGGAGGGATCAGGCATCCTCTGGCGTCGTTGGGTAGATTCGTGTAAGCACATTGAACTAGGGGGTCTCAGTTTCCTTAAAACTCCAATATGTTTTCGCGATGCTCATTTGGGTCAGTTGGGAGACTAGATGGATCATGGCTTTCAATTTGGGAAGAGGATTGAGGGGGATTGGGTTGGTTTGCATAACTATTTGGGGTGTTCTGTTAGGTGTTTGCTGTAAGATCGTCACGTGGTTTCTCTAGTCAACTAAGGTGGAGGCCGTGGGGCTTACAGAAGCAACTTGATGTTGCGCGTGGAATATTTTTGGGGTGATCTTGTATGGGATTTGCGGGGAGTCTCAACCCGTTTGAGGCAGAGGCAACTAGCTCTCAAGATGTCGTTCGGTGGGCAATCAATTTGATTATGGTTAGTGTATTTTTTTGAGACAGATAATCAATGTGTTGCGCAGGCGATTCAGTCCTGGTGGTTTCCGAAAGGAAGTACTCTGGTCGTTTGGGTTATTTTTCTTTACTTATTTCAATGTGCTTCAGTTAGTTGTGTTTATAGGGTTAATAGCTGAGCTCCCTTTTCGATTAGCTGGGAGTCAGGTATGAGGTTTGTCCAACCCGTTCTAATTAACAGTAACTGAGATTACGATGCGAGGTATGTCTCATCATATGTTGTTTTAGCTGTCCAGCATGATAGCAAGTTAGTTGCTTAATAATATTTCGCGTTCAACCTAAAGAAACATTAATCGATCAAATTAAGAAAAATTGGAACACTATCACATAGTATGAATTATTGATTATATTTTTTAAACCAACCAAAACGCAACACATTTTTTCCTAAATCACAAGTTATATGGCCATGATTAATTCGAAAAGCATGACTCATTCAAATAAAGGCCTTCACTTTAATAAGCATTATGGTACTTTTTTATTTTATTTGCATATCTAGCCGCCAAAGTTTTGGCATTTCGGCATCACCCAGTTTCTTTACAGCACCACTAAGCATATATTTATGTAGCACAACTATAATCTTACTTTCCACCTATAAAAAAATAGGTAGATTAAAATAAAATAGCAGCACAATAATTTGAGCCGCACAAATTAAATTGCAATCTGTGGTTGTTCAGATAAAGAACAGCTATTCGAATGTTTTTGAGCCATTAATGTAATAAACATTGATCAATTCCCTAAAACAAATCATTATTCGAGAATTTGTAGGTGGGCATGTCAGTTTTGCAGTCTGGTCGATAATATGTTCTAATAATGTTTGAGTAATTTATAGTGTACAAGAAATGATTATTTGACATTTAATTTTAAATTAAATGTGAATAAGAATATAATTGTTTTGTAATCCCAATATGAGTCCATGAGCAGTTATAATGGCAAACGTGAAATTTTTATATATCAACTATAAATATTTTACAAATTTAAATACCATAAAATTGCTTCTTAATTTTTTAGGGATAAAACATGTATATTATTAACTAACTAACTCGACATTACATTGGACAGCTGAAGTACCAGATGGTGGGATAGACCCCGCACCATGATCTCAGCTACTGTTAGTTAAAACATATATGACTAAATTATGAGCCACATAACTACACAAACGAATTTCGCTAATGGTACCTCCAAAGATGTTCGACTCGACCCGTTTAGCATCATGCAGAGTCACGACCTCCACCTCATACGGATGGAGAAATCCAGTGATCCCGCTGCAAAATGCTTTAAACATAACTCTATGATATTTCTGGAGACCAATTAACTCGAGTCAACTAGCATCATGTAGGGTCACGACCTCCAACTCATACGGATGGGGAAACCCCGTAAACTCTCTGCATAACGCATTAGACCAGCTTCGTCGATCAACCCTGCGATCAATGTGAGAATCACGAATCTTTAGTAATCCAAGTTTTCCAAGCTCTTCGTGCTTACCATGGTCAGCCCATCAATGCTAGAGAACTCCCGATCCATCCCAGTACCGTGTCATCCAGCATCGATTGGACACCGGGAAATCATACTTAGCCCGATCAGATTCCAATTGCCAGAGCTTCTTTGCCCGACCACCGGTGACTCCCTCCCGGACCCGTCTTCCCTCACATATAATATCGAAATAATACCCCCAACCTTACCATCGTCAAGTCACCGTCAGTCTCCTTCTGCGTCGACCCTTGCCTCTGACCTTTGTCACTAACTTGGTCACGCTACCAGTTACAGGCAACCCGGGGAGATCCGTCCCGAGCATCTTTCTTAGTTAGTTTAACCGTTGAGATGAGTTTAAAAAAAATTACATCAAACATTATCTACTCTAAGAATGACCAAACATAGTCAGCTATAAGAAACGACGATCTAAAAGTACTTTAACCAAAAAAACAAGTTGAGGTGCAAGACAAGTAGAACACCGTGACAGTCAAATGGCGGTAACTTTTAGAGACGTTGGAACTTTGCTTGGGAGATGTGACAGACGACTGTCTTGAGCAATAGCAGTGATTGAGGCTCATTTGAACAACAAATAAGACTCTAACGAGTATCAATGGAGGCTCGTTGCGTATGAATATTTGCGGAAGCAGTTAAGTTGTCTTGCCCGCCCGTCAAAATCACAAATCATCGACGAGTGGGCAAAACGAAAATTTCTTAAAGATGAAATTCTAAGACACATACCTAAACCATAACATGTCTAACATAATATATTCTAACAAAAACCCTCCTAGTAAGTTTTAAAACTTCCTTTTAATTCAAACTAACCATAAATGATTCATGTATTATTATTATAAATATATAATTATTAACAATTTATATAGAAATACTAGTAGCAAAATAGTGGGATTATAAAACAAAATCAGGAATTATAAATTCATATGTTTCTAATAAATATCTTTGTGCAAAATGATATGGTAAAAACTAGGCAATAAAGAAAGGCAGTGTTATTCTTTTTTCTTTTTTTAAAAAAGAAAATTTTAACTTTATCACACAAACAAGGTTAACTACATGCTGAGAAGAACAAACGATAAGATTCAGTGGGACAATATCTCAATCAAAACCCCTGAAACTAGAAAGCTAACAACAAATTTGGCTCATATTCATCCAAACACGATTCAATAGCAAATAAAGTAGTAATAAAATGTTGAACCAATAAGGTCACGGATCGGAGACAAAACGACTCGACCCATTTATAGCATCATGCAGAGCCAGGGGCTCCACCTCGACCAGATGGAGAAACCCCGTGATTCCGCTGCAGAACGTTTTAAAAATGGTTCCTCGATAATTCCGGAGACAAATCGACTCGAACCAGTTAACATTATGTAAAACTGGACTGTACATATCAGGTCGGGCTCCACAACTAAAAATTCAAGCTTATTAGTTGGGTATACACCCATTTTATATCACTTTTTTCCATGTGGGATTAAGTTAAATTCTCCCTTTCATGCTTTATGTACGCGTGGGACTTATTTTCTTTTTATGCTCGTGTACGCATGAGCCTCTACTTCAACACTCTCCCTCACGTGTAGCCTTGTCTACACGTGTGCCATAGCAGGACTGGACTTCTGCATATGAGCCGGAGTCCACAAAGGGGCGTAGGCACGAGGAACCCACCAACACATGCCCAAATCAACCCGCTCTGATACAATGTACAACCTAATTTTACACATTATGCAGAGCAGAGCCACAACCAACATCTGTAATAGCTGGAGAAACCTCGTAATCCCACTGCATAACGTATTAAACAAGTTTCCTCAATCAACCATGCTAGCGTCTAACTTAAATCGTATAATATGCTTTTAAATTACCATAATTATCATATAATGAACGGAGAGGTATAGTTATTTGCTAGATATTCAGGTTTGGGTGCCTAAAAGGAGACAGGCTCCACGGCATAAACATACTATTATTTCACAGCCATGTAAATATACATGGATATGAGAATTTTAAAATATTAATGTTTGTTACATTATCTAAAAATTTATCTTTATCTATGATTTATTGTGTTGGACATCAACACATTCACTTTCTATGTTTTGGACAATGACTCGACTTACATCATCCATCCATCCATATAATACCTTTTAAATTAATTCCTTTATTGTGGAGCCATTCAAATACGACCATATTTGAGTATTTTAATTTAATTAATATACAAAATACTTGGACCATTCATAACAAGTGACCAGACTCTAAAATTCCTCAACCAAACATTTTATGTTGCTGCTAAAATATTACCTTAAATATAATGTAATTATACTTAAAAGAGATGTTTAGTTTTTGTTAATTCATTTTTTTAATTAAAATGCTATAATAAACCATTGTAGGTAGTTGTAATACTTATTTTTATAGGAGAATCACAACTCATACCACTCAAAACTAGAACCAAATTCAATCATATGTGAACCACCTAAATAATATTGTTTGGAATGACATACACACAAGTATAAAAATAAAATATGGTTGGCATATTTTGTCTAAATTATTTACAATAAAAGTGATTCTTCTGCACCTAGCAGTTGCTGTTGAAGATGAGTCCAAGATGGTCCACTGAAAAATTGGAATCTAGCTCAAATTATTAATTTTCTCATTAATTATAAAAATTAAATCCAATTAATCATTTAACAAGGTAGATGTTAGCCACAGATTTCAGTTTTTAGCAATATTAATTGATAATTCAATGTAATAAAAATTGGAATTCAACCAGCTTGAGCAAGACTTAGTGGTTGGTACTACTTGCTCCTTGACTTCAGATCAGGCTCAGCTTGATATCTGAGTGAAGTAAGTTTAAGGGCAGTTAGAGAAAGTAACGTAATATTTAAAAAATTAGAATTTGTGCTATAACTTAAATGGTTAAATGCATGTCTTTTTTTGTGACCACCAGAGTTAAAAAAAATGAAATAAGCTATTTCAATTATATGATTTACTTGTCCGTAAATTATACAAAATTATTCAAGTTTGTAACTTAAAATTTTATATTTAAAGGTTTAAAATTTTCGGATAGAGTAAAATTTTATAATTTAGTTTCTTTTGGGAGCATAAAATTATTGAACATTTGACCATCAATTAGTGTTGTTAATGATTTTTTTTGAAAGGAGTGTTGTTAATGATATAATATTAATTAAATTACTAATAGCGAAAACATATGGTGGTCTGTACCCTGCGAGCGCTAGGATTTCACCAGATTTCGGCAACGTCTCGCGGCGACTTGCCTGCGAGGAAGGAGGTTACGGCGGCAGTTCCTGGGTTGTGCAGCGGTAGGTGGCGGCGACATCTGTTGGAGTGGAGGGGGGTTTTGAGGTTGGGTGAGTCGGGTTAGGGTTGGATCTGATTTTGGGGTTGGTTAGCTTGCGATGGTCCAATTGTGGGGTTATTATTTTGATATTATTTGTGAGGGGAGACAGGTCCGGGAGGGGGTCATCGGTGGATGGGCAGAGAAGCTTCGGCGAATAGCTGGTTGCGGGAATGGTGGTGATCGGGGCGGACAGATTGGGACGGGGTTTATCGGAGGTAGGGCCGGTTTTGGTTGGTTGGTAGATCGGTC
>JAYMTP010001269.1:0-25099 GCA_036897365.1 Geranium brycei | reverse complement strand
AATTTTCAATAAAAGCAATTATATATATAATTATATATTATACATTATATATAATATAGAAAACAATTATATATATTATTATTTATTATAAATTCTGGATATTTTCAAAAAAAATTGCATTTTGTATAGTTTTTGGGTAAAACCCATATCCGACGGGTCTTGAGAGGGGTGGGTATCCGCTCACTTTGAGCGGGTTTTTCCAGGTTGGGTACCCATTCCAAATCCGACTCAAACCCGACTCGTTGTCATATACCCTTACACGTGGCGGTTCAGGAAGCGCTCCAGTTCCTACTAGAACCACAGACGATAAAAAAACGGCTAAATTTTCGCGCTCCCTGAGATCTAGCTGCACCGTGAAAACCTCCGCTCCTGCGCCCATATCTTTCAACCAAT
Organism: Geranium brycei; assembly: GCA_036897365.1. NCBI lineage: Eukaryota > Viridiplantae > Streptophyta > Magnoliopsida > Geraniales > Geraniaceae > Geranium > Geranium brycei. The sequence goes on along the minus strand of JAYMTP010001269.1, from coordinate 24,706 downwards.
AAAAAGCAAACACGTGGCGAATCTTGCTCTCTACGAATTTCCATTGGCTAGATGCGTGTGTTTGATATCACGCGTCGCACTGGATTATCAGTACAAAACCCAGAGCTCAGGCTCTGCAACTCCAATGGCGGGTCTCTCTTTTCAAGCCTCTGTTTTTTGACGCATTTTCTCGGAAGCCAAACACGAGGCCCCGCCGCACGCCGCCGTCAAAATCGCCCATTTCACGATTTTTCTGAAACTCCAAACTCCGTTCCCTTCGACCCCCTCTGTCAATTTCTCCATAAGAACCCTGGAAACTGAGATTCGTGCTTTTTCTCTCCCTTTCTCGGCGCCCAAACACGACCCATCTGGCGAAATCAGCATCTCGGGTCAGGGTTTTGCTAGATGGATAGCTTCTCGTTCCGGCACTCCAGGTCGGCCTCCGGCGAGACCCACAAGAGCGACGAGGAGGCTCCGATCCTCTCCGGCGACGTCGTCGTCAAGATCGACGGCTCCGATTCTTCTCCGGCGGCGGCGACGCACGTGTCCTTCGCTCCTCCCACAGGGATCTCCGACGACCCACCACCACCCGCCGCCGTGGCTCCGCCGGAGATCTCGAGCTCCGCCTCCTCGATCCAGCGGAGGACGAGCCTGTTCCGTGCAAAGACCAGACTCGGAGACACATTCCCAGACGAACCCACCCCGAGATCGGAGAAAACCCCCAAATCTGGGCTCTTCCAGTTCAGGTCCAGCCTTCTGGGGAAAAACCCAGACGAGGACGAAGACGACGACGACCCATTACTCGACGACGAGCGTCCCGAGAAGAAGACCTCTCACGCCTTGAGCTTCCTCCAATGGGTAAGCTTGATTTTACTCATAGCCGCTTTAACCTGTAGCTTGTCGATTCCTTCACTGAAGAAGAAATCTCTATGGAACTTGAATATCTGGAAATGGGTTGTTCTGGTTCTTGCATTGATATGTGGTAGATTCATATCTGGGTTTGTGATGAAGATCCTTGTGCTCCTCATTGAGAGGAACTTCCTGTTTCGGAGACGGGTTTTGTATTTTGTCTATGGATTGAAGAGTTCTGTGCAGAACTTGTTCTGGTTAGTTCTGGTTTTGAGCGTCTGGCAGTGGCTCTTCGACGATAAGGTCGAGGGGAAGAACGAGAACCTCAAGTATGTTAACCGAGTCCTCGCGTGGTTGTTGATTTCGGTCAAGTTGTGGATGGTGAAGACGATCATGATCAAGGTGATGGCGTCGAAGTTTCATGTCAAGGCCTACTTTGATCGGATTCAGGAGGCGCTGTTTAACCAGTATGTGATCGAGGCGCTCTCGGGTCCTCCCTGGGTTGAGCTGGCAAATGATGACCCCGAGGCGTCTAATATCTCCCGGAATGTGAGCGGGGCTCACCAGACGATCGGGAGGTCGACGAGGCTGTCGCGGGCGTCGTCTTCCAGGAGGATCGATGACGGGATACCGATAGCGCATCTGAATAAGATGAATCCGAATAATGTGTCTGCTTGGAATATGAGGAGGCTGATGAACATGGTTCGACACGGAGTGCTCTCGACGCTGGATGAGCAGTTGATGGAGTCGAGTCATGAAGACGAGTCCGCGAGCCAGATCAGGACCGAGCGGGAGGCTAAGGCTGCGGCAAGGAAGATATTTCACAATGTTGCTAAGCAGGGCAATAGGTAAGGTGATTATTTCCTGAGAAAATTGCAGAAAGGTGTCGTGTTATATGACACTTTTGCAAAAGGGTGTTGTGCTGATTGCATTATCATTGCAAATTTTCTGTATTTTTATAAAAATGACGTAATCACCCCTGAACTTAATAATTGGGACTCATAATTTTAACTTAAAAATAGTATAATTACAAAATTTGATCATACAAATTTTAGTTAAAAGATAAAAACAGAAAAACTTTTAAATTTTATTTCTTACAAAAAAATTATTTTCAAGAGTAATTTCGTCATTTTATAAATACACACACATTTTGCAAAAATAAATGCAAACAACACTCTTTTGCCATTAACAAACAACAAAGCACCCTTTTGCAAAAGTGTCATATTATAGGGCGCCTTTTTGCAATATCCCCTTTGTTCAGTTCAGTGCTGTTGAGGATCGCACTCGTGTCTTCTTGCAGGTATATCTACTTGGCAGACTTAATGCGGTTTATGCACAAAGAGGAGGCTTTGAAGACGATGAGCCTCTTTGAAGGTTCAGAAGACCAGAGAATCAGCAGAACAGCTTTGAGGAATTGGCTGGTGAGAAAATAGTCAACCCTCTTTCAGCTCTGATCAATGATATTTTGTGTATGCTGGTTTTGTTTTGCAGGTCAATGCGTTTAGGGACAGGAGAGCATTGGCGTTGACATTAAATGACGCGAAAACAGCAGTCAAGAAACTACACAACGTGGTGAACATACTAGTCGTAATCCTAATCGTAGTCCTGTGGATCATAATACTAGGAATCACAACCAGCAAGCTCGTCTTCTATGCATCCTCGCAGCTCCTTGTCGCGGCATTCATATTCGGAAACACCTGCAAGACGATATTCGAAGCAATCATCTTCTTGTTCGTGATGCACCCTTTTGATGTGGGGGATCGCTGTGAGATTAATGGAGTTACGGTACGTGTAAAATTGCACGAACTCTTTACATTTTCATTTTTCAAGGGAAAATTGGCAAAAGGTGCCATATTGTATTATATGACACTTTTGGGAAAGAGTTCTGTGTTGTTTGTTAATGGCAAAAAGGTGTTGTGTTATTTGTATTTTTTTTTGCAAAATGTGTATGTTTTTATAAAAAGTAATGAATTTACCCCTGAAAATAAAATTTATTTTTTTTAAAAATAAATATTTTAAACGGTTTTCTGTTTTTAACTTTTAACTAAAATGTGTGTGATCAAATTTTGTGATTATTATTTCAAGTTAAAAAATATTTTTAAGAAATTATGTTATAAAAGTCTTAATTCTTAACTTTATGGGCAATTTTGTTATTTTATATGAATATAACACATTTTGTAAAAAAAAATTCAAACAACACAATTCCTTTTTGCCATTAACAAACAGCAGAAAACCCTCTTGCAAAAGTGTCATATTACCTTTTTGCAATTTCCTCTGTTATCAATGTGTCTGAATTATGAATGTTTAACTTGTTTCAGATGGTGGTGGAGGAGATTAACATCTTGACGACTGTTTTCCTAAGATGGGACAACCAGAAGATTCTGTACCCTAACAGCGTTCTTGCTACTACGTCGATCGGAAACTACTATCGCAGCCCGGAGATGCAAGAAGAGATTGAGTTTTGTATACACATTGGTACGCCTATGGAGAAGATTGCACTTGTGAAACAGAAGATAACAAGGTACATTCTATCATTTCATAGTAGAAGCATTTTGTTTGAGCATGTTTGTGGCAAATATCGTTATTTAGTTATTTCGTTCCTTTGTTGGATTAGAAAATATCGGGTCCTTATTGGGTTCGGGGATTTTCGCCTCCTTAGGGATGGCAACATGGCTGATTCAGTAATCCCGTCTTATATTTTGTCGAATCAGAGATACCAGATTTCTATCGGGTTCGGAAATTTTTGTCATCCATAAATTTTTACATGTTTACACCTTATTGCCTTTGACATCCATGGATCACTCTATTTATATGGAGTTAGCGATTGACTTTCATATTAAAATATGTCTTGAATCGATTATGAACTCACTTGAATTAGTCAGTATGGTTGTCTTACTGGTTTGATGTTTGGGCTTTGGCCATCTAGTTGGTGCCTAATTTCAGGCTTACTAAGTATAGGTTTCTTGTTTCCTCCTCATTAGGGTTTGAGCATACTGACATAAATAAGAATCCCCTTTCTGTGTGTGGATGCAGTGGACACATTGTTTGTGAATCATAAAAGTTCTAGTATTCTTGTGTTGCATGATTTCCGATCATTTGTTTATACACCTTAATCTTTCTCGATATAACATTTCCCCACTTTATCCACATAACCTCACACGCTTGACTGACTAAGAGCAACTCCAACCCATATTGCATCTCAGTCTCATGTTGCATGATTTTCGAGTGTTGTTTATTTCCGCACCTTAATCTCTCTCGTTATAACATTTCCTGATTTTATCCACACAACCTCCCGTGTGCTTGACTCATTAAGTGGTTGTAACTAACTCGTAGCAAGGATAATGTCGATAAAACGTGGAAATACTTGTTTCGTGATATCCATATTAGGAAGGTATGACACTTTTTTTATCAGCAATACCAACGGGCAACGACCTCAGTATCAACATGACACTTACTGACAGTGTTATAAGAAAACGCTAAGCGCTAGTCAAGCGGAGATGACCTTCTAAGGGGACTAGTAAGGAATTAGTCAGGATTGATTCAGAAACTAATCAAGTTAAATGATTAATCGAGGATTAACAGAAGATTAATCGAGAACTAATGATAAGGTCGGAAATTCTTAGAATACTGCTTAATGTTGCATATGTTAAAAGAAGAATACATACTGTTTCTGAATTTCATTGGCTGTGTTCTTCACTGCAGCTTCATGGAGAACAAGAAGGAGCACTGGTGCGCAGGCCCTCTATTCGTATTCAAGGATGTGGACCAGCTGAACATGATCAGGTTCATAATGTGGCCGAGCCAGACCATAAACTTCCAGAACGTCGTCGAGAGATGGAACCGAAGAGGGCTCCTGGTCGAGGAGATGGTGAGGGTTTTCAGGGAAAACGACATTCAGTACCGCCTGCTGCCTGTAGACATCAATGTCACTGCCATGCCTTCGGCTTCTTCTTCCTCCCGGGTTCCCCCGGCTTGGATCACAGCTTCTTCGGGATAGAGTCCGGTGAAGATCGTTTATACACAGATTTTTAGAATTTACTGTATAGTGGTTACAGAGGTGTTCATGTTATATGAGTGTATGTACATATTCTCCTTTTCTGGAGTCAATCTTCATTCTCAGCTTTGTAAAGTTTCGTTTGTACATATAATATGGAGTTTAGTCTTTTTCTGGATCAATGATATGTAATATCAGTATTTGATATAGGGAAAATGACAAAACCATGCTCTATACTGTCACACTGCAAAAGTATGCTGCATGTATACAAACATGATGAAATTGCCCTTAAAATTAACCATTACTAGAAAATGGAAGTAACTGTTATATGCATACAGATGACAGCCAAAGCTATATAAAGTTTTGAGATTTGCAGTTCAAGAATCAGAATCAAGAAACAGTACAAAGATATATCTATAAATACCTATAGTTCAGACAAAGATGCACCTCAAATTCCCAGTTGTGTGTATATATATAAATCTTGTAAATACTTGCATTACAAAATGTGTATACAGATGACAGACAAAAGATATATACAGTTTAGAGATTTCAAGTTCAAGAACCAGAATCAAGAAACATTACTTACTGTAAAAGCATAAATGTATGTATTGCACCTTAAATTTCCAGCTGTGTGTGTATATATATAAATCTTGCAAATTTTTGCAATACAAAATGTGTATACAGATGACAGACAAAAGCTATATACAGTTTTCTGATCTCCACTTCAAAAACCAGAATCAAGAAACCAAAGAAACAGTATTCGCAGTACAAACATGTATCTATATTCTATATACATCATATACCTGTAGTTCAGACAAAAAACTCGCCTTTTCATCATCGCCATCGCCATCATCATCGTCTATTCTACATTTAAACGAGAATCTGAGATTTGGCAGCGAAGCGGGAGCTTTTCTTGCGCTCAGCGGCCCTGCTAAGGGCGCTAGCGCAGGACTCGAGGATCTCGTAGTCTTCCTCCAAGAACAACGAGGAGGCCAGACTCGGATTCTCCACGAGCATTTTAGATGTGAGGTATCCGGCAATTGTCCACGTCTGGAAAAGACGGGATTGCTTCCCGATGAACTTTCCATTTCGGGTGTCGTAGTATTCAGGCCAATTGTCGGCGACTAGTCTCTTCTCGGCCAGAGCTATCGCCTTCCGGGCTAGTTCTGGCCTTCCCAATTTGATGCATACCAATGTGAACTGAAAACAAAACACCATAAAACAAGTTGAAGAACTTAGTGTAAATTACACAACTTCAACACTCTCCTACCCTTAGGACTAGGGCTGCCCAAAAATAACAGAACCGACCAGAAAAATAACCAAAGCGAATAGAACCAACTTGGGCACCCTTAAAAAACGATCTTTATTGAGTCGTCGATCTGGTAAAAAACCGAACCGAACACCGATCGATTCAGACAGATGGTTTATTTTGAGTCATCGATCTTTATCGTTTAGGCCTAAAAATAGTGTTCCAACAAAAAATAAGTCAAGACCGACCCAAAATGTGAGAATTTCATGAAAATTGGTTCAAAGAAAATCCAACCGAAAACCGATATATTAAAACCGAACCGAATTCCATCAGTTTGGTTTCAGTTTTTATTTTCTTAAAACCAAATCTACTCAACTTATGACTGAACATCTACACGTGAACCATAACATGACTGAACTTCTACAAAAGGAAACTTTGTTACTGAGTGATATATATCGGGCGCGACTCCATAACTAACAAATCAACCAGCATTAACACCCAAATCAAAATTATCAGCTAATTGGCCAAAATGGTCCTTAAACTTTCAGAAAGCCATGAATTCAGTCTCTACACCTTACCTGCCATAGAAGAGTTGGCCAAGATCCACCATTGTGATAAGACCAAGGTCTGCAACATAAACAAAAAACACATTTCAGTACTGAAAAGAGTAAAAAACCGCTATGAACATTGTGAAGAGAGCGCGCTCACGTGTTCTTTGGGTCGCTGCCAGTGACAATCCGCCATTCCTCAGACTCAATGGCGGGATAACATATCTTCAGAGGCATGCTCCCCACGAGATCGTCCCATTTCGCCTCAATCAGATTCAAGATGCCCTCGTTCTGCCTCGGGGTCGTTAGGGAGGAAATAACCGACCAGAGGTTCCCGAGCGTGAAGAACCGGAAATCCATGTGCGCGGGCTGCAGGTTCCCGATCATGTACCCTCCCCTCTCCGGGACCCAGTCCATCAGCCAGGACGGGATCTGATCCGGGTAGATGTTGAACTTGTTGGTCGCCTCCGTGGAGTATTCTTCTGTTTTGTAACGATAGATCTCGTTTATCTTCTTCATGTCGACCCAGTAATATTCCCTCATGTGGAAGGACAGCGCGGTGAGCCTGTCGTTGATGGTCCGCACCAAGTCCTTGGACCCTTCGGTCGCGAGTGTCATCTCCCTCGAGCACCTCAGGGCCATGTAGAACAATGCCTGTGGAATCGAGCTTGTCATGGATACGCCATACCAAGAACAAGGTTGAGTAAACTCGAGACGAGGCATAGTATGACCAAACCCGTGTTTGTCATATAAAACTCATGGGGAAAATTGTAGAAAGGTGCTCTATTATATGACACTTTTGCAAAAGGGTGTTGTGTTCTATTATAACAGGGGAAATTTTGTCATTTTTATAAAAACACACACATTTTGTGAAGAGTGCAAACAACACAGCACCTTTTTGCAAAAGTGTCATATAATGGGGCACTTTTTTGCAATTTTTTCATAAAAAAGATGAGTTCTGACGGTCTAATTCAAGGAAATGAAGTGCAAAACACGAGTATAGTCCAAAGAGATTCGATTTGTGAAATCAAACTTGTCATGGATACGTCATGACAAGAATGAGGTTAACTAAACTCGAGATGGGACATGATATGACCAAATCCAGTGCTTGTCCTATAAAATGCCTTTTAACATGTTCCGACACACCCGCGATTATTGCTGATAAAAACATGTTCTGACATAATAAAGCCGAAAGACGGAGAAAGAATTCAAATAGCAGCAAAAATCGGTTCTGACTACGAATGGCTATGATTTTACCGAACTGAACTTACTTGGATCTCGAGAGGGTGGCCATGAATCCCCATGCGCCGGTCAATCATGCAGGAGCCATCAGTGACCAAAAGAGAAGGGAACATATCGAATCCATCGGTTAGACACAGGTTTAGGATCAGTCTCATGCCCATCTGGACATCAGTTCTTTCTTGTAATGTATAATCGCCAGTGATCTTTCCGTAAGCCCTCAGCAGGATGATCCACCACAAGCCTATTTCAAAATATCGTGTAAAATAAACTATTGCACTCCAACAAGATCGCAAGAAACATTATATTGCAATGTGCTGACCAGAATCAACTGGCGCAACACGGCCTATGGCCGACTCCCCAAAATCTGGATCGAGTACTTCTTCGAACTTGTTTCCGTCAAGAGGCACTGTTATGACTTTGAAACTCGCGGGCATCAATCCCTGCCCCGGGCTGTAGCAGTCCACTGTTTTCTCCCAGCTCTAACAAAGAAACACAAAAAGTGAATTCCTAAATAACACAATAAATCAATTAAAAGACAAAAAAAATGATTACATATTCCAGGCCTAGAGTCCAAACTACCAACTGTCGCCTCATTTCGGGATGTTTGGACTCAGGAAAAATGTAATTTCAGAACATAACATAGTTTACACAAAAAGAGCATATACATATATTTAATTCTCTTGCATATATATAAACCATAACTACAATGAAATGCCAAAGGAGACACAAATACGAATAGAAAGTGTAACTTCAGAACATAATATTGTTTCAAAACATGAACATGGAAAGTGAATTCCTCATATACAAACAAAAACAATCCCTGCCCACATTTCCTATACATGTAAACCAAAATCGCAAAGAAATGTGAAAGCAGACACTAAGAAACAAATAGAAAGTGTAATTTCAGAACATAACATAGTTTCAAAACATGGAAAGTGAATTCCTCATTTACAAACACAAACAATATGTACCTGCATTTCTTATACATGTATTGATGTAAACCAAAACTACAAAGAAACGCCATATGAGACACTAAGATATGAATCGAAAGTGTAATTTCATAACGTGCCATAGGTTCTCAACAGGGACATGGAAAGTGAAGTCCTCGTTTACAAACAAAAACAATATTTATCTACATTACTTATACGTGTAAACCAAAACTACAAGGAAATGCCATATGAGACACTAAGATGCAAATAGAAAGTGTAATTTCAGAACATAACATAGTTTTCAAAACATGGAAAGTGAATTCCTCATTTACAAACAAAAACAATATGTGTCTACATTACTTGTACGTGTAAACCAAAACCACAAGGAAACACCAAGGGATACACTAAGATACAAATAGAAAGAACATAACATAGTTTCAAAACACGAATATGTTAACCTTATTCCTCATTCACAAACAATACAATACACATTCACATTTCCTATACATGTGAACCAAAACGAGGGTGGCAAGAATAGAAATTGTACCTGCAACTGCAAGGTATCAAGGAGAAAGTTCTTCACAATCTCTGCCTCTCCCCTCAACAGGAAAGCAAGAGCCGAGGGCACGAAATCCCGAATAAACACCTGATCATAATTCAACGCGTGCTTGTCCAATGGATCATTAGCCGCCAAGGTCCCAACCGGGCTCCCACAATACCTCACCACTGCATCATCCATCAACTTCCACGCCTGCCTCTCGATCTCCGACTCCTCCCTCTTAAAACCACCACTCCCAGCCTCAGAAACCTCCACATTCCCATTTCCAACACTCCCATCTCCCAAACTCCTCTCAGCCACCAAAGGCTTCTCATTGTGAGTCCCAACAGAAGTTGAAAAACCCCTAAAAATCGAACCAACCCTAATTTCAGACCCAACATTGCAAAACCCAGAAAGACAAGAACTTGACACAAACCTAGATTGCCCAAAACCCAAATTGGAAAATCCAGAAGCTGAATCATTGTAAATCTTCTTCATTTCACCATAATAACTTAAAAATCGAGAAGGTTTAGCGTAGAAACGAAAATGCCGGTCAAAATCGAAATGACGGTTCAATAAATCTTTTCTGGGTTTGTTGCATCTTGCCGGTGAGAATCGAAGAACTACGGAGTTCCGACAAGCTACGAACAATCTACGGGAATGTTGTTTCATCGTAAATCCAATAGCAGACACAGCGAAAACAAAAAATGAAACAAACCGTGGAAAAATCTGAATATTGAGGAAGCCAACAAGATAAAAATAGAAACTTTATCATCTACAATAGATTTAATGGTCGAAATAGAAACAGATATGGAGCAAAAATGGCGGGTTCTTGAAGAAAATTGGTGGTTCAAACATTAGAGACCGCGTTTTATAGAGTCAGTTATAAAAAAAGGTGTTTTTCTTATAGAATCAACAGTTTTTAAAATATAAATATTAAAGGGATAAACAAAATAGTAGCCAATGAGTGCTTGGTACGTGTAACATCTCTCTCTTTCTTACCTAAAGCACAACAAAGCTCTATCCACATTTCATCTTCTCTGGACTCTACACAGTCTCTTCCATGGTTTCTCTCCAAATGGCCACAGTCCTCAACTCGGTCTCTCCACTCACTGTGCCTCGGTCGAACTCGCTCGACTCAACTCCCAGAAACCTCTCGGTGATCTCTCTTTCCTCACTCCTTGTTGCTCACTTAATGTTGCAATTTGAAGTTTAAAGTTTGGATCTTTTTGGCGTTTGTTGGTGCTTTGTGGTTTAGATTTTGTACTCATTAAAATGAGCTGGAATATGGTTTCTGGGTTTTGTTTTGCTCATTTGATTGAAGTTGGGAATCTGAAATCTCAGATAGGGAATGCGCTGATGTTCAGTTTCTATCATATAATGGAGTAAAGTTTGGATCTTTGAAGAATAAAGATTGGATTTTTTTGTGTGTTTGTTGGTGCTTTGTGGTTTAGATTTTGTATACTCATTTAACTGAGTTAGAATATGGTTTCTGGGTTTGGTTTTGCTCATTTGATTGAAGTTGGGAATCTAAAATCTGGGTTAGAATTATGTGTTTTTTTTTTCAAATAAAACTGTATCGAATTTTCTCAAAACTTTCAATTTCATGTTGATTGGTACATTCTGGTTTAGTTTATTACATTGAAGTTTGGGAATCAAAGACTTGAGGTTGGGAATGTGTTGGAATGATGTGTTTTCCCCCCAAATAAAATGTGTTTGGTTTTGCAAAATGTTCAATTTCTATGAATATAATGAAGTAAAGTATAGATCTTTTTTCATGTTTATTCGTAATTCTGCTGCCACAGAATTGATTACAATATGCTTTATGGGTTTGATTTTGCTCATTTCATTGAAGTTGGGAATCAAAGAATGTGTTAGAATGATGGGTTTTTTTTCTCAAATAAAACTGTGTTGGTTTTGCAAAACTTTCAGTTTCAATCTTTTTTGTGTTTATTGGTACTTTGTGGTTCAGATTTTGCTGTCCTTGCATTGATTACAATGTGTTTTATGGGTTTGATTTTTCTCATTACACTGAAGTTGGGAATGTGTTGGTTCGATATGTTTTTTTCCAAATAAAATTGTATTGGTTCCTCAAAGTGTTCAACTTCTAATATATGATCAAGTAAGTTTCAGTCTTTTTCATGTTTATTGGCACTTTTTGGTTCGGGTTTTTGCTGCCACTGAATTGATTACAATGCGTTTTCTGGGTTTGATTCTGCTCATTGCATTAAGGCTGGGAATGTGTTTAGAATGATATTTTTTTCTTCAAATAATGGGTTCTCACTTCTCACAATGTGCAATATTTCTATCCTACAATGAAGTAAAGTTTCGATCTGTTTCATGTTTATTGGCACTTTCTGGTTAGGATTTTTGCTGCCATCGACTTGATTACAATATCTTCACCGGGTTTTATTTTGCTCTTTTCTTTGTGCTTGAAATCAAATATCTCAGTTGGGAATGCGATAGGTACTGATTTTCAACTTTTAACATGTTGCATATGATGAAGTAAAGTTTCAATCTTTTTCCATGTTTATCGCTTCTTTCCGGCGGCTCAAATTTTGCTGACATTGAATTCATTACAAATTTACAATACATTTTCTAGGTTTGAATTTTTCGGATTGGGAATGTCTTGATTTCGGTTTCTCACAATGTTCAATTTTTATCATATAATCAGACTAAAGCTTTTGCAGTTCCGAGAAGGGAAGCGATTTCCTTAATCTTGTCGACCTCAATCTTCTCCTGCATTGGCCTCCCCAATGTTGCGCTCGCTCAGCCGTCCGTGGGACTCCGGGAGTACATAGACAGCTTCGACGGGTACTCGTTCCAGTACCCTCAGAACTGGATCCAGGTACGCGGCGCTGGGGCCGACATTTTCTTCAGGGATCCGTATGTTCTCGATGAGAACATCTCGGTGGAGCTGTCCTCGCCTTCCTCGTCCAAGTACAAGAGCGTTGAGGACTTGGGGCCGCCGGAGGAAGCGGGGAAGAAAGTTCTGAAGCAGTATTTGACGGAGTTCATGTCTACTAGGCTTGGCGTTAGGCGGGAGGCGAGCGTTCTCTCGACTTCTTCTCGGGTCGCTGACGACGGGAGGATGTATTACCAAGTCGAGGTAAGGTTTATGTCTATTACATCCCTATTCCGAGAAATGTGTATATTAAGTCGGGGACTATGACTGTATTTCTCAGTGTTCTAAAAAACGTTAGGTGATAGTCGGGCATAAAGGGCCTTATGAAGACTATTAGGGGATTAATCGGAAAACAAATCGATTAAAGGATTAATCGGGAATTATCAGTGTCTTGTCCGATTAATCCTCTATAATACCCGATTAATCTTTCAGTCCAATTAATTCCCGATTAGCCCCTTTAAAGCACTCTCCACTTAACTAGCGTCTAATGTTTTTAGAACACTTGAGAATTGTAGAGGATTAATCGGACAAGTCGGAGATTTTTAGAACACTAATTTCTACACTTGAGTCATAGCATAAATGGATCACATGATATAAGTTGTTCATATAGTACCTGAAACGCATATGTCATCCTTTGTTTTTGGCTATCTATAGGCTAGGGCTGTTCATGGTTCGGTTAACTGCACCAAACATGAAAATCCGAACCAAACCGTCAAAGTTGGTTCTATATGTATGAAAATCGAAACTAGTGATAAATTTGAAGTTGGTTATAAATTATGTATTTAGTTGGTTTGATTCCGAACCAACCACGCGTGATTGGGCCTGATTTTGGGCCCAAATTTCGTAATGACTGGTCATGCTCATGACCGGTATGGTTTTCTCGGTTAACTGACTGTTCCTCGTATGCAATAAGTATTTTAAAAATCTCCTACTTGTCTGATTAATTCTTTATTAGTCCCCGATTAATCCTTCAACCCGATTTATTTTACGATTAATCCCCATTTGGCCCTCTCTGCCCGACTAGCGGCTACATTTTTTAGAACATTGCTCCTTATAGACTATAGACCGGTTTATTTCATGTACACTACGTTGGTTATGGATTTCCTGATTGTGATCGTACTCTAGGTGAACATAAAATCATACGCGAACAACAAAGAACTAGCCGTCATGCCACAAGACCGAGTAGCCCGTCTGGAATGGGATCGCCGGTACCTCTCCGTCCTTGGGGTCGAAAACAATCAACTATACGAGCTGAGACTACAAACGCCAGAAAATGTATTCGTGGAAGAGGAATACGATCTTCGCCAAGTTATGGACTCCTTCAGAGTAAACAAGGTCTCCGCCTGATCAACCCAAAGCACATCGCCGTAAGTCCTGCTTTTCGTTCATCGCTCGATTACTTGTTTCGGGTTTATTGTTTTGCTGTATGCATTTTCTTCGAATATGAACTGAAAATTTTAGATAGAATTAGTGATTATATTGTTCAATGAAAGTGAATAGTATCTGCAATTCTGCATACATAACATATATATAGTAAACTTATGCAATTCCTGTTCATATAAATTTCTTTTCTTTTTTTCTCAATTACTGTAAGAAACCGAACTTGCTGAATTCGCACATGTCAAAATCTTGCTCTCATCGGCAGTGTGAAAAATAATTGCAATGCTGGTCGATGGAGTTTTCGTGTACATGCGTCAAAAATGTAGTTATATTTTTATTACTGTCTTCTGAACATGAACGGCTCAGACCACACTGAATGCGGTTTGCAACGTGGATGTGAACCGGTTTGCAACGGTCTGGGAAGCAAATTGCTGAATCTGCTTCTTAGCATCTGAAACAAAAACATGAAACATAGTATCCATAAGAACAATGCAATAACAGTCAAGTGTTTTTAAAAAATGCTAGGCGCTTGTCGGATTAAAAAATTAATCGAACAAGTCAGTTTTTTATAACACCGAATTAGCAGTACCTATAGTTTCCTACTCAGATAACCAAAAAATGATTCAATTTCAATAGTTTTCATGCTTTCATGTACAGTTGTGTCCATAGGATCCTAAATAATCGTTTCTTATAGGAATGATTGATAGCACGAAACACAGTATCCATAAGAATGAACAAAAATCGATTCGACCATATATACTTCAATAGTTTTCATGTATGATTGTGCAATATGATGAGACTTGTGTTAACATAGAATCCTAAATAATCTTACATATATAGTTTCTTATTCGGATGACCGAAACAGATTCAACAATCTATGTTTCAATAGTTTTCATGCTTTCGTAAATGATTGTGCAACGCAGTACAATGAGACTGGTGTTAACATAGAATCCTAATTCCTAAATAATCGGTTGTTTATAGGCAAATTGTCTGGAACCAACGATCGATGGCATGAAACATAGTGTCCGTACGAATAATGCAATAGCAATACATATAGTTTCTTACTCAGATGAGCAAAAATTGATCCAACAATCTATGTTTCATATCTATACATTGGGAAATCGGACAGAAAATTTTACTGACCTTTGCGGCATTTGGTAAAGCCGATTATATTTGCAATGCTGAGGGTCAAACAAACTCCAATAACAAGGAGATAATCAGCTTGAAGCTGTATCAAAGAAAATAATCCGAGTAAAATCCATATAGCTGCCTGCAAAACATAGGATAATATATACACACAAATATGAACACCAAACTGCTATTTGTCGAAAATCCTAAGGCTAAATGTAAAATGGCTTATTCGTGTTTGCTTACATTAAGGTAAAGAGTCCACCAGAATAGCCACGCGTCTTTCTTGTTCATTCGGGCCAATGACTGACAATGCAGAGATCGTCGTTTCAGAATCAAGTCGATAAATGAAAAAAAATGAAGCAATAGTCTTACATAGCGAAGTTTTGGCTAACCTCTTGGTCAAGGCTTTCGAATTTCCACACACTCTCGCCTAGGTCGTCAATCTCGTTCCACCACCTCAGACCAACTAATATACGGCCACTGACATTCTTGACGACCCAAAAGTCCAGCGCGGCGAGTAGAGTGGTCACCACGAAGATAATGACAAAGTTATCGAGAAAGAGAGCAGATAGTATGTAAAATGTCAACGCTGAACCCTGAAGAAGAAAAACAAACGAGCAAAAAGCTACAATGTAGTAAAGTAAACACGGAGATCTAAGAGCAAAATTAGAAGATCTCAGACCTTGAAGAAGACGTGGAAGAAACATGTCCTTGGATTGCCGTAGTTTTCGCCTGGAGGCTGTGAATAAGAGTATGGTTTATCGTAACATAATTCGGCGGATAAATTAAGATCTCGAAAATGCAATTTTTGAATTCTCATATAAGGTTCCTAAGTCGTTCATCGTGAAAATGCATTTGAAACTCAAGCTGAAAACTATAATTCTAAGCATAGTGAAAATCTCCCTTTCCTCATTTTCTCAGCAACCAAGCAGAAACCACCCCAAAGACAAAGAGGTCTGATGAATCAAAGCAATGTGCAGCACTAGACCCAATCGTCGTTGTGAGAATGCATTGAAACTGAAGCTGAAAATTATAAACCTAAGCATAGTTCAACTCAAGTTCTTGCATGGCTACAACTCCCTTTCCCTCATTTTCTCAGCAAACAAACAGAAACCACTCAAAAGAGATGCAATGCATCAAAGCAACGTGCACGACCAAACCAAATTTTCCCATTTCACAAATTATCAAATTTTGTTCAATTTCAGTCACAGTGAAACTTAAGCTCTTGCACAGCAGCATATATCTCCTTTTCCCTAATTTTCGCAGCAACCAAACACAAACCACCCAAAGAGATCTAATAAAATCAAAGCAATGTGCATCACTAAACCCCATCGTCATTGTGAGAATGCATTGAAATTCAAGCTTAAAATTACAATCCTGAACATAGCAAAACTCAAGCTATTTCATATATGATTATAAGCCTCTTTCCTTCACTTTCTCAGCAACCAAACAGAAACCACCCTAAAGTGATCAAATGAATCAAAGCAATGTGCAGCACTAAACCCAATTCTCTCATTTCACAAATTATCTCAAATCATGCTCAAATTCAATCCAGAGATGCACAATCAACGAGAAAGAAAACTTTTCCATTCCACATTTTCCCGGGAAAAAAAAGCTACATTTCCTCCCACCAAATTTTCTCAGTAACCAAACAGAGGGTCTTAACACTTGACCTCAGAATCGACATAAACAACAACCAAACACCAAACCCAGAAAGCAGATCCGAAGATAATCCATAACCATACAAAACAACACAAATCAAACCCATCGATTAGATCAAAATGCAAAACCCACTTACACAGGACAATGCTAAGAACGAAGAAACAGAGAAATTGGCAATGAACAGAAGGAGAGAGACGAATCAGCTCACCGGATTGAGGTCCATCGTCGCAGAGATTCAGAGAAATCGAAGGTTTCGTTAATGGTGAATTGATATTGATCTCTCTCTTATCTAACTGATGACATTTTAAGGTGCATGATCACATTTTAGTGTAATTGCAAAAGAGCCCCTCAGGTTTGAGAAAATCTAACTTTTGGCCCACTATGTATTTCCAATTTTGATGTATAATCTCTTGTGAAAACAATTTTTTTTAAATATTGTTATTGGGAATTTTAATTTCTAATCTCATTAGACACTAAGCCCTTCCACTCGGGTCGAGGCTGCCACTCGGCCCTAAGACAGATGAAGAATTTTAAGCGCTTGACCGCTCGACCGAGTTACTATAAAGTTCGTTTATGTTAATCAGAGTCGAGCCATGATGAGGGTTGAGTCAATATTTCAAGATAATTTTTGCTCGAGAAATCTTAATGTCGTTGTGATTTGAATTTTGGTCGAATCGGAGAGGATAAATGTTATAAAATTTATGGGACGTGGTATTCCCGATTCAAATGACATAGAGAGATCAAAAAAAATTCGTTCTCAACCCACCAGTTGGCATTCTAAAGGGTGACAAAACATTTTGAATCTGATGAGGATCTGACATCTCCAATCTTACCATAACTAAGGTCGCAAAACCCGCCAGTTGTCATTTCCATCGACTATTAATTGGTAAAATTATCTCAAATTTGACAGTGATCTGACATCTCCAATCTGATCTCAAGAATTGAGATCACGAAACTCGCTCGGTTGTCATTTCTCATATCAAATTTCAAGCGTTGTGAACCAGTCAGATGTTGTTTATGTTGAGCGACCAAATATTTCAAATTTGACAAAAACCCGACATCTCCAATCTAATCAGAGCGGGAATTAAGATCACAAAACCTGCAGAGTTGTCATTCCCAAATCAAATTTCAAGCCTAGGAGCTAAGTTGGGCCTGGCCCAAGAAAGGCCCATGAAATTGGGCCCATTTGGGCTTTTGGACAGTTGAGTCAACTGTCAATGCTCAATCTGTTCACAGAATCAAAACTGTCTTTGTGGTCATGGTTAGGTCATACAGAATTGAAGCTACACAGGAGGAGTGGAGTGATGATGAATGAGAGGCTGTGGATATATAGCCCCAAGTGGGTCACTGTCTTATCCTCCTCTAATGGCCACAATGAGAGACAGAGCCAAAGAAGAAGAGAGATGGGCTCAGAAACCCTCATTCCATTTTCAGCCCCAAAACCAACACTTAGAGAAAGGGAGGATAGAGAATAAGAAGAAGCATGGCAAGGTTGGTGGTGGCTCAGCAGCCAAAACAGCTTTCTCTGTCCTCACTCCATTCCTCTTTCTCTGACTTCAGTGGAACCAGGCTGCTCCACAACCATGTCCAGGTCCTTTCTTGACTCCTCAATTATTTATCTGTTAGGGAAGTGTTGAGAAATGGTTTAAAATGGCATTTTTACTTGAATTTGGCATTTGGCTGTTGCTCAATTGCTCAGTTTTGGCAGATAAACCCAACCCATTTGTGAAAAGGCTCCATGGGTTTGTTGAGAAATGGTTACAAATGGGGTTTTTACTTGATTTTGGCATTTGGGTATTGCTCACGTGCTCAGTTTGGGCAGATAAATCCAACCCATTTGTGAAAAAGCTCTATGGGTTTGTCAAGAAATGGTTAAAAATGGGATTTTTACTTGAATTTGGCATTTGGGTGTTGCTCACTTGCTCAGTTTTGGCAGAAACCCAACTCATTTGTAAAAAAGCTTCATGGGTTTGGATGGTATTGGTAACATGTGTTTTTGAGGGTATTTTGGTACACTGTTGCATTGAGCAAACAGTTAAATGGTGGCCAAGAGATATTGTATGTTGAAGAATGGCATTTTTACATGAAATTGGTATGTGGGTGTCTCTCACTTGCTCAGTTTTGGCAGAAAACCCCAACTCATTAGTGAAAAGTTTCTTTGGGATAGGAAAATAACATTTTTTGGGTATTTTGGTACACATACTATTGCATTGAGCAGACACATAAATGACAGGCAAGAAATGTACACTATGTTGGATTAGGTTTATAGAATTGGGTGTTTACAAGTCAATGTAGATTAGTTTTGCTTTCTTATTTTCTTGCCATGAACATAGGTTGATGCTTATGACACTTTGGCATTACTCCCATACACTTGACTATGAACATGGTGGTCACTTTTATAGGAACCCTTTTGTAGCATCTATTGGTACAAATGTTATTAAGAAGGGAATTTTAAAGAACTCGATAGCTCAATGTAGCTTCTCTTTGTTTTATGCTCAACATTGTTAATTTACTTGGAGAGGTGATGGTTTCGTGGTTCGCATATTCGGTCGCAGTTCAAGAGAAACCAGTCGCAGCCAAAGGCTGGTCTACGAATTACAGCATCAGCTAAGAAGATTCTCATAATGGGAGGCACCCGTTTTATCGGTATCTTTTTGTCTAGACTTCTCGTCAAAGAGGGTCATCAGGTAAAGTCTCATCTTACAATAGCTCTCTTCTTTATGTGCTTATTTTTGTCACTTCTTTATACAGTTCATAAAATTGAAAAAAAATTCAGGTGACTTTGTTTACAAGAGGAAAAGCACCCATTACTCAGCAGTTGCCAGGCGAGTCAGATTCGGATTTTGCTGACTTTGCTTCCAAGGTATTTATTTATATAGGCCTCAAAAGTCCATCGGGATGATGAGATACTGATTTGAATATAATTTTTATGGTTTCTATCTATGAGAAACATAACGGACACCAAATGATTAGGTTTTGTTGAATGGTCGTGATTTCTAGATCTTGCATTTGAAAGGAGACCGGAAGGATTTTGATTTCGTGAAGTCTAGTCTCTCGGCTGAAGGCTTTGATGTTGTTTATGACATAAATGGTGCGCTATAGTTCATTTTTATCTCCATGCGCTTATGTTTATGCATTTCAGTTAGGACGGATTTAAAACGTATATTTTTTCGGGACACTTTCAGGGCGAGAAGCAAATGAAGTGGAACCGATTATTGAAGCGCTACCAAATCTAGAACAGTAAGCCCCAAACACTTCATTGCTAGCGTTTATATAGTTTATGAACTCGACTGATTATGAATCCGAATATACAGAATGATGAACTTAGAATTCAAAAGTGTTTCCTATACTTTCAGTTCTTATCATATTCACGAGAATGATAGTATAGCTCTCTCTCAGTAATGGGTAAATTCCAAAATCTTATTTCCCGTTGATTCACAGGTACATATACTGCTCCTCAGCCGGCGTGTATCTCAAATCCGACCTCATGCCCCATTGTGAGGTGAATTCACATAATCCCGTGTTTGGGAACTCGGGTTTTGTATAAAAGGTGTTGAGAACGTATTTGACTTTTTTTCTACAGACCGATGCGGTTGATCCCAAGAGCAGGCACAAAGGAAAGCTCGAGACAGAGAGCATGCTCGAGTCAAAGGGCGTTAACTGGACTTCTATCCGACCCGTCTACATCTACGGGCCTCTGAACTACAACCCCGTTGAAGAGTGGTTCTTCCACCGGTTGAAGGCTGGCCGCCCGATCCCAGTCCCCAACTCAGGGATCCAAATAACCCAGCTCGGCCACGTTAAGGTAAAAACCGTAAAACTAAAACCCTTAACATTGACCAAAAGTACTGCATTCATAAAACCCGAGTTTTGGTGTATCCAGGATTTGGCTACAGCGTTCATTAAGGTTCTCGGGAATGAGAAAGCGAGTCGGGAAGTGTTCAACATCTCGGGAGAGAAGTACGTCACCTTTGATGGGTTGGCAAAGGCATGCGCAAAGGTGAGACTCGTTACTGTACATATTTTCGACTTGCAAAATCTTGTTGTCGGATTTTAAATTCCGTTGTGTGTATTTCTTGAAGGCTGGTGGATTTCCCGAGCCTGAGATTGTTCACTACAACCCGAAGGAGTTTGACTTTGGTAAGAAGAAGGCGTTCCCGTTCCGTGACCAGGTACGCTTGCACATATCGGTTTCTTACAATAATTAGTCTTTCGCTTACTCGTGTAGTTTCAGACTTAGAAGAAACAACCTATAATAAATATCAGGTCACTAGTTCTAATCTTACATGTGTTTATGGTTCGGTTATCTGAACCGTTTGAGTAAGAATTGGACTGAACTAGACCAACTGGTTCTCAATATTAGAGAACCATATCCGGGACTGATGGAAGAATTCAGGACGGTTATAACCGACACAATATTCAGGTGGCTCTTCAGTTAGAACCAGACCGGATCGTAACATGACGGGCCTTAATTTTAGGCCCAACTTATGTGCTCAGCTAACCATTTGGACCTTGCTATGAAATAAAACGCATTCGAATTTCCATGCAATACTAAGATATAGACTTGGGCATACATTTAAAACTGAAAGTTAATAATTTATAGTTATAGACCATTTCGGTTCGGTTCTTACTTATAAGAACCATACCCGAACTGCAATTGACCGGTACTCTAAAATTTATAACCAAAACTAAACTGTTGTGCAGCATTTCTTTGCATCAGTCGACAAGGCGAAGCATGTCCTCGGGGTGAAACCCGAGTTCGACCTGGTGGAAGGGCTCACGGACTCCTACAACCTGGACTTCGGGCGGGGAACGTTCCGGAAGGAGGCTGACTTCACCACTGATGACATGATTCTTGAGAAGAAACTCGTTCTCAGCTAGGCTGTGTTATTGTTGTCCCTTCACTTTTCATCATTTTGTTAATGTTTTGTTTCAGTGTATAGAGTGTTTTGGGTGATTGTTAATGTATGCAACATTCCAATGAACACCTGCGATACTGAATAACGTTTTGAGTTCGAAACTTTTGTTAAGACTTGTTTGCATTTGAAAAGTGGAGAATGTTGAACATCTGGCCTATTAGCTCAGTTGGTTAGAGCGTCGTGCTAATAACGCGAAGGTCGCAGGTTCGAGACCTGCATGGGCCAAAGTTCATGTAACTATTTTATTGACCCGATCTGTATTTTGGATCGGGTAGAGAATGAGAATCACTGAATGTAATTATTTTATTGACCCGATCCGTATTTTGAATCGGGTAGAGAATGAGAATCACTGAATATGATAATTTAGACCGAACCGACCTTAAAAATAAACATCAAACTAATTTCAGTTTATAAAAATAAAACACGAGACGTTCAAAACCAAACCAAATTTCATCTATACAATTTCGGTTTTCATTTTTTTAAAATCAAACCATTCAGTTCAGTTTTGAGTTGGTTTGTGAACAGCCCTGTTCTAAAGCATTGATATGCTACATAACATGATTTTTCACTATTTTCTACATTGAAGGTAAAATAAAAATTCCATACACAATATCATTTGAGTGTGAACTATGGCTCAAAGATTATTCTGAATCTACAGCTACAATCAACAATTTCTATTGAAAAATCAATCCATTACCCAAAACACATTCAGAATCTGTTCTCACAACATGAAAACAAAGAAATCCACAAAACATAATCACATTCTCTAATTCTCAATGGAGATTTGCAGCAAACCGAGAAGTCGCCGGAAGTCAACTCATCGTCTAACCCTGTCAGACACCGAGCGAGAAATTAAGAAAACACAAAAAGATTATAAATAAACCGAGATCTGAACATTGAATCTGATGTTCCAACCTTGTTAGCAATGTTGTTGGAGAGCCAGTCTAGCCCCTCGTATAGACCTTCACCGGATGTGGCACAAGTGCTCTGGATGTACCTGTAAAAGAAATCCGAATATTGAAGTCCCCTTCATTGCAGTTCAAACTCACGTATATGATATAGAGGAAGAGAGGCATACCAGTGGCGTTGACGGAGAGAGTGAAGACCGAGCTTATCAGTGATCTCGGCAGCATTCATGGCATTTGGAAGATCTTGTTTGTTCGCAAACACGAGAAGCACGGCTTCCCTCAGTTCATCCTACACAAAGAAATTCATTATTCCATTAATATTATCGTCCCTCGTGCTGTTAATGTTAGTGTGATAATAAAAGTGTGAAGATAGAAACACTTTACCTCATTCAACATTCTGTGCAGTTCGTCCCGGGCCTCCACCACACGGTCCCTGTCGTTGCTGTCCACCACAAAGATAAGACCTTGAGTGTTCTGGAAGTAATGTCTCCACAACGGTCGGATCTGGACAGTCAGATAAATCAAGCAATGCATGAGATGCCGAGATTGTTCAAAAAAATCTATCGGTGAAGGGCAAAAAAGAAGCCAATCGATATGCAATCTCAGCCAGTGTGTGCATAGTTTTTCCAACATATCAGTGGATAAACTTAAAAGACACAACGGGCATTATTAATGTAGCTCATGATTATGTTATGTGCTGATGGAAACATCTAATCAGGACAAGACCGTCAATGAGCACAACAACCAATGAATACTCAGCAATATGTAATACGTATATACAACGTTAGCCACATAATTGATAACCACATACATTTTAGTGTTGAATCATTTTGTGCTCATACATGGTCTTATGATGATTAGACATTTAGTGTAGCCACCTTATCTAATCAGCACTAGACAGTCAACAAGTAAAAAATAAATCAACACTAAAATATATAATAATTTTTTTATAACGCATATATATCATGTTTGCCACAAAATGGATAGCCTTCCCTCACATAGTCAGAGGAAAAACTTGAAAGACAAGGTGGCAGCAGTAAATATAGCTTATGATTAAGTTATGTGCTGATGGAAACATCTAATCAGGACAAGACCGTCAATAAGCACAAGAATCACTAACAAATAAATAAGTTATCACAGTATCACACCTTATCTTGACCTCCAACATCCCAAACAGTAAAGCTGATATTCTTGTACTCAACAGTCTCCACATTGAAACCTGAAAAAAAAATTAAAAACAAACATAAGTACCACCACTCACCAACACGGCAAATGAAAACACAACCCAATCCGGTAATCAGTGTTGGTTAAACATTTTTATTAGATCGGTGGCTGATATTGAAGAGAACATACCGATCGTAGGAATGGTTGTTACAATCTCTCCAAGCTTGAGCTTGTACAAAATCGTGGTTTTACCAGCAGCGTCGAGACCGACCATAAGAATTCTCATCTCCTTCTTGGCAAAGAGCCGACTGAAGAGCTTGGTGAAAGACAGCCCCATCTTCTATGTCAGCTGCATTAAGACAGATCAGTTTGGTTAGGCCAGAGAAAAGACAATATCTTACAAACTGAACCAGGGTTCAACACAGGATAAAACAAGCCAACAAATCCAATGTACATCACTCACTTACATACAAAATAGATACAACACAATGCAGCCACAAGTTGTCCTGAATCCAATTCACCACAGCATGAGACTAAAAAAAGGAGCTTTTAAAAGATGATTCTTCTCTCACTGAGTTGTGCAACAGCAACATTATCAATACACATAACACATGCAAATTAAATAACACTTAATCACAACAGATATGAAATTATTTGCAGCAACAGATCTCATATAACCGACAAACTCAAACCAGATATATAAACAAGCAATACTGACCCAATTCACACCAAAATACATTACTCACTTACAAAATAGATCCAACACAATGCAAAGTCATGAACAACATTACAAATCTGATCCACAACACGAGACTCAAAAATAGACCTTTTTAGAAGACTGGCTCTTCTCTCATTGAGCTGTACAAAAGCATCATAATCAAAACACATTCATATCAAACAACACCTGATCACAGCAGATCTGAATATAATTTCCCATCAACAAATCTCATAAAACCAACAATCACAAACCATATTCATAAACAAGCAATACTGTACCAAATTCACCAAAACACAAATCCAATGCATAACCATGCTCACAGATCAAACAAACACCTACCCCTCACAGATCTGCAAACGAATCTCAATTACAGTCAATACCCACAAGCCCAAATCGTCAACAAGCAAACCAAACACAGCTCAGACATCAGATCCGAATCGTGGTTTGCTTGTGGAAGTTTTGTGTTTGAGGGTATTGATTGTATGTGAGATTCGTTGCTGGGAAATGAGTTACAGATCTGTGAGCACACACACACACACATATATATATAGGCGTATCTATTTATGTTATGTATAGAGAAATGGAGCTTAC
>JAYMTP010001268.1:0-25104 GCA_036897365.1 Geranium brycei | reverse complement strand
GGGCGGAGATGGCGAGATTAGTGGAGGAGAGCGGCGGCGACGACGTGGAGGTGGCGGAGAAGATACTGGATCTCTACGTCGGGAGCGCCGCCTCCGGCGCAGAGGCGGCGGCGCGTGGGGGAGCCGGGGAGTGGGCCCACCGGGAGGGTCATTGGAAACCGGAACTTGATAGTGTTAAGGAGAGCTTGAGAGGAGGTGAGTCAAGTACCCATAATTAAGTTGTAATTACATTGTAAATGACACATTTATTATCATTATATCCGTAATTATAATCTTAATCATATAGATATATATACAAAGGTTTATAATTTACAAAAACAGCTATGAACTATTCAAAATTTGAAGAATTGGATTGAAAGTTTGATTTTGAAAAAATTGGACTTGAACTTACTATTTTATTTTACAAATTGTATATATTCTTATAGAAATAAGAAATATATTTTCAGATGAAATTTTTTTAAGAGAATTAATTTTTTTCAACTCAAGTTTAATGAATTTTTGTTTTCTCCATGCCAATAAAATCAAGAGAAAAACTAACAAATTGGAACGAAAAATAACTAGTTTAAAGGATACTTTCATCATTTTTAAACAAATGTGCATGTTTTTTAGAAAAAAAACAATAAATTCTTAATCACTTATTGCAAAATTTGAATAATTTACACCCATTTTTTGCAATTTAATTTAATTACCATAATCTTAACAACTTCAATAATTTACAAATAGAGGAAAATTCATCGGATCCAGTAACACAGATCTTTTTTCTTCTTCTTAATTCTCACATAAATATTCGACTATGTTTTGTAATCAGAAAATTATTACATAATCATCCCCTTTTGCTTACGTCATCCAAGAAAAAGGAAATCAAATAGTAATTATTTTCTCCAAGTGAACTCACAAATGTTTATACGATGTTTCCGTGAGAATCATAGTCGATCTTGCCGGAAAAATCCAGCGGCCGGCACCGTTCACCCTTTATGATGGTCTTTCTCCATACCTCGTACTCGCCTTCGTCTTCGATGTCGCCGCCGATGTCTTCGTCGTCGTCGTGACGCAACTTCCTCCACGAAACCATCTTCTTCATGAGCAGAGCTTTGTTGCTTATGCTGCTGTTCAGTCTCGATATCATCTTGCTCTTTACGAAGCCGTTTGGTCTTTTTGGGTTTCTTGCTTTCTTCTTCCACTGATCGGAAGCGCAGAAGATTGATAGGATTGAGATCATGTTGGAGAGAAGGTGAATTAAGGTGTGTTTGGTAGCCGAGAAAATTCGAAGTTTTTTGTGAAATTGAGTGTGGTGTGAGGCTTTAGTGGTGTGGACTATATATAAGGGCGAATTTTCAACAACCCATCTGTGCGGGTTGATTAATTTGGACCCGTGACCCACCTGGCGGGTGAGATTATCAAAGTAATTCTCACCCGTGCAGGTGGGTCAAGTCTGAAGCGTAAATATATTCAATTTTTTATACATGCTTTAGGTAAAATTCGTAAATGCTCGTTATTTTAATTTGAAATCAACATTTAAAAAGATTTAGATTCAACTAAGTTTAAAGATTGATGGGCTTGCTTGGGATGAGCTCGCGCTATCATGATTTGATCTTCATATTATAGGCAGACGGAGTGATCCAAAAATGTTAATGCAATATGATATTTAGGTTTTACATATACTCTTGCGGGTGAATATGGTAATCCGTGGATACCACTTCTCAATCAGTTATTAAGGGTGGAAAAAAAAAATTTAACCCGACAGATATCCATTGCACCTACCCCGATCATGATGGGTGAAATCTGAAAAAATTCGGGTGCGGATTTTTAACCGGATTGCGGATGCGGGTGGATCTATATACCTGATTCGAAGTCGACCCACACCCAAATATATTTTTGAAATAATAATAAATTTAAATATCACAATAATTAATTTTGGGTCGGGTTTCGATTGTGTGACGGGTTTTGAACGGGTTGGACACCCCGTTGCTATTCCGACGGTTATGTTGTTTTTTGAAGTGATTTTTGACCCGCATTTCACCCGTTAACCCGTGGTTTTTAATAGATGATATTTGTATTAATTGAATTCCAAATTGGATATAATTATTGTTTTCTTGACTACAATTAGTAGCATTTAATACATTAATGAGTGAGAAAATACGGTTTTAAAAATATGTGGTCAAGAGTCAAGAAGTGGAGTGAAAATGGGAGCTGACGTGGAGTAATGTGATTGGACGGAGTGGGAAGTGGAGCACTATATAATGGCGTGTTAGAAGGGTCTCATTTACTTTGACTGGTTGACTTGGTTCGTACGGTACAAGGCATTATATGCAAATAATTAAGGTCCCATGTCCATGTCCCCGACTGTCTGAGGGTTATATTCAACTGTGTATTTATTAATGTACGCGTCACCGTGATTGATTTAGTCAAATGGGGCATGGGCCTTTTTGGGCTTTCCTCAACAACGTTTGAGCCGGTTTGTACTGGAGTGTATCCCTAAAAACGTATTCAGCTGCAAACTTGTGAATCTATCTCAACCACACGCTCATACGGTGGGCGGTGTTGGGCGCCAACGAAATCAGTGACAGCTTGTCGTAAGTGTGGGTAAATGGATTTATTTTGAGTTTTGGAACTTGGGCACGGGGACAATGTGGTCTTATCACACGGGTTACAGTGAGTTTTATTTACCAATAATAGATTATTTCGCATGTTACTTTTAACTGTCAGTCACAAACACATGACTACTTAATGTTTTTTCCCTACACATGCTTACCAAAATAAATGTTTTACGTACATGAAGATGTTAGAATGGACGGAAAATTAAGTTACGTCCAAACATGTCCATTACTCACATTTTCCCTTCTCAAACTGCCCTCACTCACGTTATATGGGATGAATGGCTTCAAATAATGCTCACACTCGCCTCATTTTATTTTACTCCAAAATCCTAAAAATTATTTTGGATTGCTTTCCTTCTGAATTATGTGTATATCTTGAAAAGAAACACAACACAAGCATGTCGTTAACATAATGCATTTTTGTGCATATTTTGAAAGGTTCAAAAGACATACTTATATAATATTATGGATAAACTAATTATCAAAATTTCAAATTCCAACAAAAAAGACTGGGAACTCAATTTTCTCCATTTTGTATCTCCATGTAAGTATACAATTTATTTGAATAGACATATATAAGAAAAAAAACATTTGTAGTCATACGTTTGTAACTGATAATTAAAGGTAATCAGCTGCATTTATATATACTTCATTTATCTCACTAATAAAATAGGGAATTAACGAGGACCGTTGATTCTTATGTTTGTACTTAAAGAGTGATTTTTTAAGGAGGCACATCCCTACATATTAATACAATTATTTCTTTTTTTCGAAAAAAAACACGTCTTTATTAAGCATGCTGAACGACATCGCACCGGATAGCGGCTGCAAGATCATGAGGGATAGAAGCACCCGCAAAATCCCAAACTGGGTTACATAAAGCAAAGTTGGCTAGCACATCGGCTGCCTTGTTACAGGTTCTAGGCACAAACGTCATTGAAAGAAAATGAAACATGTTCATGATACTAACAAAATCATAGATTAAAACTCCAACACGATTTCGCCTTCTAGTTCCCGTGAGAATGGCCGAGACGACAGATTGACAGTCTGACTCTATCACCATTCCACGCCAGTTGTTCCTTTCAGGCCGACCATAGAGCTTCCCGACATGCCGCGGCCTCCAGCTCTACAGGCTGGAGAGACCCCACGAAACGTCTACAAAAGGCTGTGATGATTATGTGGTTCTCGTCTCTACAAATGATTCCAAACCCCCAAAGACCTCTGATCGGGTCAAGAGATGCATCAACACTAATCTTGAGGAGTCCATCCTGAGCTAATATAATCAATTACTAGGAGCATACATGTGAGATTCTGTCCAAGCCCTTTTGGAAGCTCTAGCCATAGCAATTATTCTAGGGTTATGAAAAGCAACTCTGTTCCATATGAAGTCATTTCTAGCTGTCCACACCGCCCACAATATTAAAACCATTAGCCAAGCCTCCTCTTGCTCCCTCATCCATGCCGTCCAATTTATCAATGAAGGGTCTGGCCCCATTCCATCCCGATTGATATCAAGGTTGGATCACTCTACAAGGTCTTAATTTACTATTTCTTAATCTTCAATGATTTCATCTTTACGAATTCAGGATTTGATTTTAAAAACTTACATGTTTCATTTTCACGATTGCATGATTTTAACGTCAAGTCACTCGAAGCGCGCGAGGTCTTGGAGGTGGTTCTCGTCGTCAAAGTTGAGGTATGCGATGCCATCTCCATCTTCAACTTCTGGATCACATCATAGAGAATTAATGAGGACAGTTGATTCTTATGTTTGTACTTAAGAGTGATTTTTTGAGGAAGTGCATCCCTACATTTTAATGTACCATGGAAGGCACTTAATTGCATGAACAACAACCACATGGAATTCAATTCAACTGTCTGAACAAACATAGCGAACCCTTTGGGACCGTATCAATTAATTAGTGGACCTAATAATCTCAAATAATACATTTTATTATTAGGATTGCAGATATAGTTACTAGACTTTAATATAATATCAAAGCTAAATTGGTTCATATATTTCTTATCCAACATGGAAATAATGCTCTAAGTTTGTTGAGTACAAAATGTGTATGTTTCATATACTCACATAACAATTGCCTATATTCCAAAATACACTACACCTCCAAATTCCCAAAAGCCATATTCACTTATATTACACACTTGTCAGGTGCCAAAAAATCATGCAGTGTTGTTTCAGACAGCAGTAGAGTCAAGTGACTTGATCGTGTAACGACGCCACATTGCAGTGTTGGGATCGAATCTTAGTTCCCATGTAGGCCAGTAGTGCAGATCCTGCTTCAGTGTCATAACACGAGGCTTCCCGTTTAGGTGCACTGTCCTCACTCGCACAAACTCGCCGTGTTTTAGTTCCTGACAACATATTAACAGCTTGATTATTGAAAACTAGACAACCAAAATGTAAGGCACGAGTTATGTCATTTATCGATGAACAAGCAATAAAAAAAGTATTTCTAGTTATAGGCCGTATCTCCGAAAGTGTTTGTCCCAGAAGCCAAATGGGACACTTATTTTGAAGCAGAATATGGCAATCATGTTTAGGGCATGATGCATTAAGTGTAATCATCGCTAGTTACTTGCATATTCCGGGATTTCAGATGTTACAGTGATATATATAATAATTGTTAGGAATTGTGTCCCACGTCAGAAAAGTACGAGTAAAATGAGTGTTTATATAAAAGGCGGGATTTAATGTGTATATTATGGGCTTCCTTTGTCAGTGCTCCTTGATAAGGCCCGATTCTCCCAACAATAATGTTTATGCATAACATAACTGGAACGGGTTGTGGAAATACATACCTTTGTGACACGGACGAATGCATCTAAATCAGGGGTTTTTCTTCCGTTGATTTCAACTATCCATTGAAGGGCATACAGGCCATACCTATGCACTGGACTGCCATGGCACCACCTGCCAAATTTCACATACAAACATCATCCCCACATTCAACAAAAAAAACCACGGAACATAAACAAAAGGTACCCGGTGAGAATAAGGTGTTATGATCAACCGGGATTGGCAACAATTTGAGATTGTGGTTTTATCACAAAACAATTAGCACTCTGAAATTTACATTTTATAACAGATTGAAAGCAATTCGGCCTCAACGTGAATCAACCTTTTTTCAACTTGTGGTTATGGTGCAACTTAGCACAAAATCTGTTAAATGAATATAATCTCAGTGATTGCGTTAAAACATACCGGTGGAAACCCAGAAAGAGAAGAATAACAAATATGTTGATGTAATCATTCTACTGCTTCGTGTTATTTACTTATTTCCATGACAAGTAGAAAGCAGTCCTTTAAGAAGAGTTCTCACCTGGCCACATACACACCATGACCTTCTTCGGGAAGAAATCCAAGAGCGCGAACAGCTGGATGGGGATCATGAACAATACACCCACACCAGTTGACCACACGTGTCGTGCCACTTCCGTCCCGAACGTCAGTCCCCACAAGAAGATCGATTTCGCGTCCCTGAAAGATGGTCACAAATGAAGTATACGCATGCATGTGCCATAGTAGCCTGCTCTTAGCATTACCGGAACAGAGATGTATGGAAATGATAGGACAAATCTGTTCAATTACCTGCCGAAAGATGGTCAAGTTAAGCTTCCCATCAGAACCATCATGCTTGTCAAGTCCTTGGCAAGCATTTTCTATGTCAAGGAAGCAAGTGACCGGCTCTTTATTGATTGCCAACACCATATCACCTTGTTCTAATAAATTCTCAGCCTTTGATCCAGCCAAACAACCTTTGACACGCAAAACTTGTCGTCTAATTGGATCTTTCTTGACAAGGGCCTGGCCAAAATTAGTATCAATGGTAAAATGAAGTCAGGAACGGTCATCCTTTTCAAGAGATGAAAAAGAAGACGGCTGCTTAGTGGAAAACAAAGCTAACATTATAAGCTCAGCGAGTTTCTACAATTATAAAATTTCAATATGAATGGCCATAAGGAAAAGCACCTGGACCCAATCATCACTTAGTCCAAAACTTCGTGCTTTTGAGAGCAACGTAGGATAAAGTTCAACCTCTAAAATCCTAAGAAGTGGCATTGGTGTTTTAATTCCATTAATAAGAAGAGGCGGTCCATTTGAGCCAGATATGATTTTGTCAAGAACTTGGCTGACTGCGTGAATCGGGATACCTCTGACAAACTGATGATCTTCTGACGAACTGCCACCAAATTTCAGCTGCAGTCAGGAATAATAATCAGAACATCTCATCAGAATATAAACAACAGTAATGGCATTAACAATGGCAAATTGAAGCTTTCTTTCTTTTTCTTCTTTTTGGGGCGGCTAGTGGAAACCTGGGTGGAAAAACTTCCCCAGACAGCTTTGACCCTTCCATGCTCATCAGTTAGCACGCCTGAAAATGTACTCCCAAAATCTGAAACACAGCAGAATATTAGACATAAATATAAGTTGGAATCCGGGTTTGAAAAAGAAAAACATATGTACTTTAGCATAGCAAACGATGGAATACCGGTATCTAACTCAATAACTTCCATGTTGGTTGCTCTGTAGCGAGGACAATCTGCGGAGCCAATATTCAAGGCTGCGCTTGGATTGGTGACAATGGATTTCCTTGAGGTTGCTTGTAGACTTCGACTTAAGCCCACAAGATAGACTGAATCCCCACGAGATAATGCAGGCTCTGTCTCAGAAAATATATCCAGTCTTAAAAACAGGAATTTTGGATAAAACACTACTGAAGGAAACAGTTAACCATAGAATAAACAAGAGATGATAAATACACAGAACATTCGGCATAGTACTCCCAAACCTAGAAACAGATAACCAATCAATATTTTCATATCAAGAAATTGACAAATGCAGTATAATGAACATGTAGAACAGAAAAAAAAACTATAGATCACTTCACGCGCCTTGGAATGTGTTGGCTTCCATGATAAATGAAGAAATTTGATGGTGGAATAAAGCATGGGATCTTATTGGCATGGCAAATTATGAAATAATACAATGAGAACGGTTTTTGTAACCGGTTTCTTTTCATGTTTAACTCCTAAACACAACAATGTGGTTTCACTGAACTCAACATGCCAAGTTAGGGACTACAATTCAGCAATTTAAGCATTTTGGGTGTGAATTTAGGCCTTATGGACAAACAAGATTATCTTCTTGAATTTTCTCTCCATTTATCTTTCCCCGTGTCACTCTCCTAGAAAATTTCAACCATACTGGAAAGCTAATTATATGGAAAATATACTGGAATTAGTGCAGTTAAACCTACCTGGGAGCAGTTTAGCAGCACAAACAACTGAAGAACCAACAGGACCCAGAGCAGATGGGTCATATGCAACAATGGCGTAATTGTGAACAGGATGGAGAAAAATCACCTGAAATAGAAAACTTAGTCCAAACAGACAAACAATAAATAACAATTCAACATCTATCGAAACCAAAGATATTTACCTCCCCTGGAATTTCAATTGGATACGCAGCAAAGGATAACATCACATCAGATGAAGATATAGCGACTGTGTTCTTGTCAACTGCAGCCAATCCCATTCTCTGAGAATGGTAAATGATGATGCCGGTCCCAAAAAAATGCTGTGAATGGACACCATCAAGCATGCATGACGGTGGCACGTGAACCTGCAGGCATCAACTATTGCATTTTGAAAAGCCCAATCTAACCTATCCCAAATAAAACAGAAGATCTAACAAGCTACAGAGAACCATTTTCCACAGGAACAATTACAAATAAAGGGACAGGTCACTAATCCTTTTCAGAAATATTTAATCTTAGAATAGTTTGAATTCACAGATATTCCATCCTTGATATCACTGCAGTTTTATGTTTTAAAACAAATAACATAAACAAAAGATGGAATATGCATTTACCTCATTTTCATGGAAGAAAAAAAGTGAAAATTTGAGAACATACCATCAAAATTGTGAAACATACATTATGCATGGGAAGAACAAGTAAAATGAACATAATATTTTCAGCCAAATACGTTTAAAATAACCAAAACAAAATTCATTGGTATAATCATCTTTGAAATTTTTTGTGGCAATAGCTTTGTAACAGAATAGTTTGAATCCAATGCAATATGAATTAGAAAAAACATTACCTCAAACATAACAAGGGCAGGCTCTATCACACGTTCTGCAAATGAAGCATTAGCTGCTACTGTTGGTGCATCATGGTCTATCAGAACTGTATCCTCAATGGTACTTGGATCCTCTAACTTAACATCACTGGCTTCATGCAATGCACGGTCAGTAACTGGAACTCCATTGTTTTCACCAGCAGATGCATTCTCTTCCACTCTTCGCTTCTTTTTTCCAGCATCGGATTCATCCTGACAACTAGGCTCCCCAGATGCATTCTTACAATTAGTATCCATATTCACTACACCATTAACCAGCTCATGGTTGTTATCTTGATGCATGTTTTCCATACTAGGCTTGTCAAACAGGGACTTTGATTGGAATGCGGGCTTTGCAACCCATAAACCCGAACTGTCATCACGAGTATATATCTGTGGAGGGGCATACCATTCATGGCGGTCAATGGTAACCAAGACCGACTGCAACCCATACGAAGAGACAACAGAATTTCATTAGTTCCCTTCAATGGAAATAAGAGCAAAACAGTTCTATAGGGAAAAGAGTGACGTAATAAAGATCAACTTTGAAATCATAAATTCCAAAGCATCATTTTCAAGATTGATGTCACCGTGACACCATCACTAGCAGTCTCATCAAAAAACATCATTTCTTTCTTCCTCCTTGGTCTTGTAACCATTATTTATCAATCTTCTCCCTTTGGTAAAAAGGTCAAATTAGTCCATAAATTATCACCAATGTGACTAATTTAGCCCCTAAACTTTGAACAAGCTAATTTAATCACAATCTATACACATTTGGCTCAATTTAGTCTTTGTTGTTAGTAAGTAATTTTATTTTATTTTAGAGCTAAAAAATATAAATAATCCTCGGTAATTATAAAAACAACACATTTTGGCCATATCGACATTTACTAGGAAAGATAATCTTTGTCAAATTTCTGTTAGATCTTCATTAGTTTATCTGACATGATTTTTTAAAAAAGATATTCATGTTCTTACTAAATACTTGTCAAGGAATCGTAATAGATCCCAATGCTAATTAAGACCCGCTTGCTGAAAATTAGTATGATAGTCAATCATCAAGTACCTTTCTTCGATGACGATCCACATAGCTTATATACTCTAATGGTACTCGAGCACCCCTAGATAACTTAGCCAGAACTGAGATTAAATCTTCAAGACGTGATATGTCTTCTCCAGCAAACTTCTTAATGATAGCATGGCGAGGGACTCCTGCTCTGACAAGCATGTACCTGCAATTGGCAAAATGAACAGCCTTATTGAACATATGATTACACAAAAATGTGCCACCATAGGCAACACATCTGCATATAGATCAGAGACCGCATGGGAAGGCAACAAGCGTGACACATGCCCAGATCAATGAAGAACTTTATGATACAATGAAGAACTTCAAAATCAAGTTACATATATCAGGCCGGGATCCACAACTAAAGGGTCAACTTTATAGTTTGGTCTGTCGTTTTTCCTGTATATATAGTCCTTTTCTCTTCTACCCAATGTGGGATTTCATACTTCAACACCCTTGATGGCTATGCACATAGATCAGGCTCAGTTATATGTGAAATAAAACAAATGACTAAACACAATCAACCACTAATTAGCCATTAGCATCACCATGAATCGACATGCAATTTACTGGCATAAATGAACCGATGGGAAAGCAATCAGTATTGACTAAGAGCATAAGAATTGAAACTAATTAATACAAAATCTTCAACTAACAAACCATACTGGTTTTTAATATCAAAATAAAATTGTTTTTTAGAAGTTTTAATCAGATAGAAGACCAACATATTCAAAAAAGGTTGAGAGATGGAAGAATTTCCTAATGTGTACGGTAAATTATCAATTCGTATACAAAATTGTTTTGTCAAGTTTCTTTATTTTATCAGCTTATTTTGAAGTTTCTTACTACTCTCCTGAAACTTCAAACTTCAACAAGAACATGAAATGGAAGCATTTCCTTCTGAATATACAGTAAATTCTAAGAAGTTGAACCCGGATGACAGGATCATGGAAATTTGGAAAAAAACATACAGAGATATAAAGAAATATATAAGCTGCTGCCTCTAAGAATTGCACACTATATAGAATCAGCATACGCAGAAAGTACTATTCAATCATGTATCAAGAAAATCCAGCATGCATATGTAATCAAAACTACAACAAGAGAGACGTACCCTGGCTCTGCAACGTATACAAGGCCGCAATGGAACCGGAAATTTCTAGCCTGTGGAAAGGAAATTTAACAAATAAAGAATTATTAAGAGATGATTTTTTAAACGGTGCAAAGATAAATAACTATAAAATCATTAATGTCTGTGATCAAAGGACAACTCAGCAGTAGTTTGTTTTATTTCCCCCAGTAATAAAATATACTACAAATTTAGCCCAATTTCTTTGACTATGACAAGTTACAGGATATGCACAACTGCTTCAATCATGACCAAGGCAAATGATTGATGCTATGTACAATAGGGCGTGGCAAAAATCAATAATGTATACATTGTTGAGCCTATCAACAGAATACAAACTCATTTGGTTTTAGAAATAATTCTGACCAAAAACATCGACCTGACGAACAAGAAGCGGCAGAAGCCTACCTACCTGTTGATATGACAATGGATGAATCACTGCACCACTTACTTCCAAGAAATGGTCAGGAGTTATAGAGTGCAAATCGTGAACCTAAATTATCAAAGGAGAACGTATTAGATTATGCAATTATAAAAAATGCATGAAAACCCAACATTACATTTTTTTTGAAAAAAGAAGGGTATCCATACTAAGGTTGGAGGATAACAGAAAACATCATTGATCTTTAAAATATCATGCAATTAACATAACCTTGGCCTAAATGCTATAAATATTGTGTTGATGGCATTTTATCGGAACAAGCTGGAACTCAATTCTCGAGGCAGATATTGTCTCCCTATTATCCTAAAACACATCTAAACCAATTCAAATAGTTGTATATAAGCTGTAGCTACTGCCAGATCTTAAATGATCCACCAATTCATATTTAATCTATACCTATGATAAGAAACAGTATCAGCAGCATCTCCATTATACAAGTAAAATTGAATATCTTAAGGCAGAATGTGGTATGATCTTAGCCGTTGGTTTTTCAATCACAACTACTTGGTTAAATTGAAATGGAAACCTTTAGACAATTATGAAACAAGAGCATGAAATCTCACCATCAAGTTTACACTCATCGAGGCACCGCCCCTTTCAATTTGCAATTCAATCTTCTGTCCGACATTGTCATCAAGTAAAGTCTCCATTTTCAGAAATTGTGTAAGTACCTGCACAAGAAAGTTAAAAACTTAGCTGTGTTGACGGCAAGTAAATCAAGAAATGTTTAACATTTTGGTGTTTCCAATCGAACAATCCTCACTCTATTTGTATTCTATAAAAGGCACTATTTGAATAGAGCACTGTGCAAAGATAGAATAGCTCAACGAAACAAGGACATAAATCCAAACTACTATGGTTCTGCTTCATGTATCCTAC
The DNA here is from genome assembly GCA_036897365.1 of Geranium brycei. Lineage (NCBI taxonomy): Eukaryota > Viridiplantae > Streptophyta > Magnoliopsida > Geraniales > Geraniaceae > Geranium > Geranium brycei. Next base: position 12,838 of record JAYMTP010001268.1, on the reverse strand, counting down.
TCCATGTTGCTCTGTCAACAACCATACTCTTCCAAATCTAGACATCACAAGTGAAGTAGCAATCCTAGAACGAATAAGAAATCCACTAGCAAATGACCCGGACAAAAGTTACAATCTAGCAAGTATCATACACTAATGGAAAGTATAAACACACAAACCTTCATAACAGAAATCTCACTCCAATATTAGGTCCATGAGTCAAAGCAAAAACATTTTATTTACAGTTTTTCTACACCTCAATGTTAACAAGATCAAGCAAAATATTATATGTATCAGAAAATAAATGTTCTTATTCCAACCAACCATACAACCAGAGATGTGGAAGGATTAAGTAAGAGCAAATAAAAATGTCCAGAGTGAAGCAAAGTAAACCCCATTGAAAGAAGATATTGAACCAAATGGGTTTACTTATTTTGGAATCAACAACAGCTACAGACTCACCAATTTGCTAATTGTAACAATGAACTATAACAGTCAGCAATTAAACTACAACAGTCAGTGATTAGAAGCATAACTTACTTCCCCATTCACGCGAATAAGAACATCACCTGGCTCCAGACACTTGTGCGCTGGGCCCCCTGGCACCTGAAATAAGCTCATCAATTGTGAGTCATACATATACATAAATATAACATAAAAAAACTCTGTTCACATCTGACGGTATAAAACTAGAGTACTATACTTACCACATTGTCAACGACAAGCATTCCCGTTTCCTCTAGTGGAGATGCATGACGCACAGTCTACACAAGTCAAAATAAGTGAAGTATTTAGAAACACCCTGATTTGTCATTCCAATTCTTCAGGAAAGCAAAAAATACTAATAGTTCAAAATCTGGCCACAAACCTGCTCTGTTTCAGTTTGTAGACCAAGTCGTCTTGTTTCATCAAATCCTTTATGGACAAATGTCACCTGTATCATAAATTAACTTATGCTAAATGACAGGAAAAAAAAACCTTAACAGTTACACTGCCGAATAATTAATAAGGATCTCCTTAACAAACTAGCCAGCAAATCTAAAGTCGCATCAAGCTTCTTTGTTTCATGAATCCACTATCCCAAACAATTTTGTAGCACTGATAAACCAGAATTCCATATGAATCCTTTCTTCTGGAAGAAACTTTTTTGGAGTGTGAATTTTGTACAGCTGGGACTTGAAGCTATTTGTATTTCAAAATATTTCTTTTCTATTTCCTTCATACTTCTATGTAGATTTATGATAAATAAAATTTAGCAGTAGAATCAGTGTGAACAAAAGCACTTGAATAAGCGCTTAACCTCGTTCAGACTTGACGCTGATGTGAACAAAAATATATATTGAATTTACTTATTCCTACCAAAAGCACTTGAATCAGTGTCACAGTCATGAGAATGTCATGCCTCAGTAGTTAAAAATCTATCATTTCCAACTAAATTCCCATAGAGAACGGAAAACCATATAAAAGATTACGAGTTCAGCAATCACGGAGTGGAATGCAATGAAATTCTTAGTATCAAGCATGCCATAACAGCAACTCTAAATCCCAGGAATGAGCGCTTAACCTCATTCAGTCTTTTCAGTTTTCTTCTATACCATATATTTTCGAGAAGGCACATTTAGTTGAAATAATACAGAAAATTCAATTTACAGTAGAATGTTATAGTGAAGAGTGAAAAAAGTATATACGGGACGCCATCACTGTGTATGTTCAATCTTCTGCCTAATGCAGTTCAATGAATGGTAATATATGAAGATAACATTGATAAAATTGTATGTTTACAAAGATAAAATCAGCAACAAACCTGAAGTGTTCCACGAGGAATAGAAACTGCTTTCCAATTATTTGTAGAAGAATAAGAATCTCTACCCTCTTGAAGAAACTTCAAAGCTCTTACTACCTGCATTTTAAAACCTTATATCTTTTAGTGGCTAGAAGCCATATAACTTAGCTAAAAAAATGATGGTCAAACAATGTAAAGATTCGTTCATCCAGACCATTCCTATGAAATCAATAATTGAAGGGAGTAATGTATATGATTCGATGATTTTGTGTAAAGGAGTTCAGATTAAAAAAGGCAAAGGGGCATTCATTTACAAAGTTCCCTTTTACTTGAAAGTTTCGAAACTCAAAAGGTTGACGAGCCTTCTAACATGAACAAACTGCAATTAAAAACTGTTAAGCGCTAATAATTTTTCTAACCAAACAAATTTATCGCGAACAATCCAAAACTACTAACATTACTACCTCACATGTGATGTGAGTTATTGTTGGTTATGCAGGCTGATATCAATTGTGTTAGGGAATATAAGCAACTAGTTACAAATACTAGACCTTGACATCTCCTGGTTTAGTGATTAAAACTCACAATTAAGTTCAGTAATGTTAATGATATGTAAACTGCCCTCTTTTCTGCAAGGTTAACTTGATAATACCTAAGAATGACATAAATATTTAGCAAGTAAACCAAATGAATAAAAGAGAAATACTCACTCGTTCTAGGGGTAAAAAGAAAGCGGATGCACTTGATGACTTGCTCCCAGCATTGAGAGCCACTGCCCTTCCTTGCCAATCAATTACTGGAGAACCACTTGAACCACCTTTCGTTCCAGATGCTGCCTGCAAGTCAGGTATATAGTATGTAAAAATATTATGTTTGGGACAACCTACAAAAGCATATAAATCAGTACCATCTATGATCTTTTTACATACTGGAACTGAGAAACCAACTAGATAAACAAGGGATTAAATACATGCCTTGGCGGATATGCCACTGGTGCTTAGGTACAACAAATGGCTTTACAATTCAAGAAACCACTTCTTCAACCAGATTTTCTCTATTATTCTCCACTTATTAACGATTCATGACATAACACCAAGGCCATCCAGGGCAATGAGAGTTCAGGAAAATGTTCTAAAAATAATATAAGCTACGGTGGCCAGTTTCAACTCTTATAAAATCAAACAGGTGTGAGCTGTAGAATGAAGGGCTTGAAAGTTGAAAGGAGTGTTGAGAATGTGAAGTTACAGGCTCATTCCCCAGGTGAATAAATAGCTAGGACCAGTTTAACTATTGGAGTCAACAAATAGTTCCAGCTAAGGTAAATAACACATCAAGAATATTGCATGGAAATTGTGGTATGTCAATCTAAACTACTTACTTGCATATAGAATGTATTGAAATCATTATAACCATCCCTGCACCAACAACAAATCACCATAAATAAAGTTAGATGCAGGTTTCAGAAGAACCAGCTTAGATGCATAAAACTGATCATTGATATCATATTTTTACAGCTTATAATCAGTTGAATCAGTGTCTGCATATATAATTTACTGACAAAAATTTATGAGTAGTAGCTACCGAACTCATTGTTAGGTTAAAACACCATACAGTATGAAGAACAAGAAAGAAAATGAAAAATATACTACTCAGCTTTCTGTCAATGAGAAGTGTTGCTAAAACTGAAACATCCAAACAATGAATGACATTCACCAAGACGAAAAAAACAAATTACAATGGAAAGACTAACTCAGAATCATAATCTACATAAACCAGGGAAACAATTGAAAATAGCCCACTATATCTTGAGAGGCTTGCAAGTTGCAACAACCTATTTACAGAATTATAAGGTAATTTGATCCCCCGTTGCAAGGCTTCCATTTTTTATCATCACTACCAAATGAAGCCTGGTTCACTACCAAAGTAGCAGAAGATTAAAAAAATATCGTACATACTTTTTATAGTGAGGGGCATCCCTATCCAAACGAGCAAGAGTACCTGCCAAAATGGATACCTGCAAAGTTAAAAATAAGTTAACATGGTTACTCTGAAAAAACAACTAAAACACTACTATGTGCAAGAATCATATGGTAACATAACAACGATGGCTAGCTGGAACTCAAATTAAAGAGCAGTGAGCAAAGAGCTACGAGTACAACCATACACAGTAAATTGCACAAAGAAAATTTCTCAATCATTTGCGCAGGAAAGTAGATAAATGTAGGATCTATTACCAAAAACATATCCAACATAGTACGCTTGACATATACATGAGAAGTAAGAGTTATAGGAATAAATAATACTATGGCATTTCAGAAAAGGAAATGTGAGAAAACAATGGCATATTGTGAACTCGGATAGATCTTAGCAATCTAGACTGACAAGGCAGAATTGGAAAAGAACAAGTGTGATGCAGGTAAATACCTTTTCACCACTATCGTTACCAACAACTCTGATTTCAAGTCCAACGGAAGCAGCTTCAGGAGCAAGTGGAATCTCCTCATAACTGAGAAACTGTATTGCACTAGGATCATACCGAAAAAAGCCGAAATCATGGACCTGAAAAAGAAACATGTAGTATAAGTTCCATTGACATAACTGGTGAGTGAAGTCATATAATCAATTTGAGCCATCTAATGGCACGACATACTGTTAGATAGACATAGTCAATTGTGTATGCACGTATCATATGATTCATATCTAAATCCAACAAACTTATTCTCTAACATGGGACTGAGTTCCTCATATGTACCATGAAGACGGTCCATAAAGTACAGATAAAATAGTGAGGTACAATCAATGACTGGCACTCCACAGGATATGAGAAGTTAGACTAGCATACAGTATCACCCCATTTTCTAATATGAACTAGTAAATTTTAAGAAAACAGAAATAAAAAGCACACAAGGCTATGTAACGAAGCAAAATTTGAGGATATGACAATCTACTAAGCAGAATCATAAAGGATTGAGCAGTGAAACCCGACAAGACTTGGATATTGTTAGGAGCGCATGTGGTAGGACCTCAAATGCATATCATAGATCCAGGCCTGAAGCACCTGATGACAGATAAACTCTCACTGTATCATAGTAATTGCATTCTCTATCAATATATACACATGATGAGACAAAATTCTGTTTGACTTTCTTAAATTCGGAGATCTTTTCTTTTAGATCAAGCAAGCAATAATCATCTAAACACTGTTTATAATGAATATTTCTTTATACATGCTTAAAGCACATTTCTTAATACATTTCATTGATTGTACATAACCTGTACCTACTACACCTACATAACATAAAGAGGTCCACTCACTGGGTCTCTGTAAATAGGATGGATTGGGACTTCTTCGCGGTTTAAAAACATTGCCTCAGCAACCACAGGCCCTGTAGACCATAAATGAAAATAAAACCAAATTAAGCAAGAAAAGCTAAATACATAAACTATGTGCAACTTTAAAGTGGGCAGTAAACCCACATTGTACTTGCAAATAAAATCTGCAATCAATGGAAACAACTTAAAGTCTTCAAGTGATCAGATAGTTGGTAAAAAAACAAACATATTAATTCCCAGCTTTCCTAATTCCCTCAACTAAAGAGGGAAAATTATCATAGCCTTCAGCTTTCTTGACAGAGGAATTCAAAAATTGTGATCTTATAGTAGCTTATCTCAGATATGCAGAAAATAGACTAACAATTAAGATGAAACAGAGAGAACCCAGAAAAAATTAAATCTATACTCATACCGCTAAAACTTTAAATGTCCCATTCATCAATCAATAAACGAAGCCATTCCCAAATCCAATGAACTCAACTAAGGAGGGAAAACTATCACATAGCCTTCAGCTTTCTTCACAGGGGAAATCAAAATTTGTGATATTTTAGTAGCTTATCTCAAATATACAAAAAAATAGACTAGCAATTAAGCCGAAACAGAGAAACCCCAGAAAAATTAAAATCTACACCCATATTGCTACAACTTCAAATGTCCCATTTATCAACCAAATTAAAAACAAAACCATATATACAGACAATAGACTAGCAATTAAGATGAAACAAAGAGAACCCAGCAAAACTAAAATCTCTACTCGTACTGCTACAACTTCAAATGTCCCATTTATCAACCAAATTAATAACGAAACCAGATATACAGAAAATAGACTAACAATTAAGATGAAACAAAGAGAACCCACAAAAACTAAAATATATACTCATACTGGTACAACTTCAAATGACCCATTTATCAACCAAATTAAAAAAAAACGAATCCATTCCCAAATCTGAACCAAAATTGTGATCTTTTAGTAACTTATCTCAGATATACAGGAAATAGAGTAACAATTAAGATGAAACAAAGAGAACCCAGAAAAACTAAACTCTATGCTCATGTTGCTACAACTTCAAATGAAGAGAGTCGGACACATACCTGGCTTGACGACGTGGCGATTGGTGAGGATGATCCCGCGGCGCTTGTCGACGACGAAGCCGGTGGCGTAGCTGGCGCTGGCGGACTCGGTGTCGAAGGCGCGGCACGCGGTGGTTCGGAGGACGACGACGGCGGGGACGACCTTGTGGAGGGCTTTGCGCCAGTCGTCGGCGGTGACGGCGTTGTCGCCCAAGGGAGGGTCGATCTCCATGCACAGCTCCTCCTCCCCCTCCTTCATCAGCCCCATTTCGCCCTCCGATCCCAGCAAATCCCCCATTTCCGGTGACCCAACTGGGGGAGAGAGAGAGAGAGAGAGTTTTTTCTCGGGAAAATTTAGGGATTGGGGGTTTTGGATTCAGATTCAGGAGACCAAGGAAGAAAGGAGATGTGGGCTCGCATATTCAGTATTTATTATTGGTCATAAAGTCCTCATTTTTATTTGGGTCTGTATGTACGTAAAAATTGTTACTTTCTGATTCATCATCACAATTGGGTGACTCCTCATCCAAACCCAACAACCCAAATGTTTGGACTTTCTAGTCACCTCTCTAACTACATGCCACCACCTAATTTCTTTTGAATTATTTTATATTTTACCCTTGTTTGATTTATTTGTTTTTTTTTACAAAAATTTGACCAAATGCTGAGATATTTTTTTGGGGAATAATTACACTTCATACCGAAGTTTGGCTGTTTTTTACTTTAATATATCAGACCTTAAAAAAGTTACAAAAGTTCATATTGACATTGATGTATAAATTTTTAACGGTATAAGTATTTGATGAATATGAAATGACATATTTTACCCTTAGTTGAATAACAATTTTCACTTATGCTACGATGGCATATTAGTCTTTTAAATAAACAAATAAAACAATATATGCAGTTTAAAATTTAAATGTAATGAATATGATTGAAGTTGAACATGAAAAGTGGTTATCTACACTAATTCTAAAGCAAATCAATTTCTATAATAACTTGACTGCATGGAGCAACACTGTAGATCTAGGAAGTTGTTTGGTAACATTACAATGAGTTAAAAAAATTAACATGATCTTTTAACTAGGTTTCAAATATAGGTGAGGAGGGGAATTAAATTTAAAAAGAATTATTGGCATCCAAAAAATAATAACATTTTCACATAAAAAACACAAGATTCTTTCAACAAATTTTTTTACAAGAATAACATAGTCTAATGACGTCGAGAATTAGCCATTTCGATCTCATTCGTTAGTATAATTCATAAATAGCGGTTGAGTATAACACAGTTGTGGTGAGGTTGAGAGTTTGATCGCACTAAAAGGATATGAAGAGTTTTATGGGTAGACAAGACTTTCATGTAATTTTCAAAAAATAATTAATAACATAGCAATGGATGTTAATAACGTGGCATAATTCAAATGAGGTCATATACAGGTTCCTACATTCGTAGAGCTATGGAAAGAAAAGTTGACGAGCATTACTCCAAAGCTTATATCTCTTAAAGCGATATATTTTTCTTGACACGTAGCATAACTCAAATGAGATCATTCACAAGTTCTTTCATTCTCAGGGCTTTGAAAAAAAGTTATGGTAACAATTAATTCTTCTGTTTTCTCTCACCGGTGTCATTTCATGGGTATCATATTAGACTATAAATTGTTGGTGTGTTGGTGTCTCTACCATCAGAAGCGGTCGCCGCCAAATTGCCACCACGAACCCGATTTAGCCGGGAATCGACGTAGATGCGCCGTTTGGGGAGGCGGTGCTCGGGACGATTCCGATTCTCACCATTTCTGATCTTTTTTGTGCAGGATTCACCATGAACAGAGGTAAAGGAAAGGATGATACCAACAAGTGAGTATTTCGTCTCTCATTTCTCAATTATTGTCTATTTTATCGATTTTTTTTATGAAATTTAGATCTCGTATTTGTCTTTTGGTAGGCACTTGTACTTTTTAGGGATGAGCTTTGTAATTTTCAAAAAAACAATTAATAACATAGCAATGTATGTTAATTAATAATATACATATTAATTGATAATTAATCAATAGAAATGAAAATAATAATAAAATAGCTTGAGAGTCTACTTAAATGTTGGTTTATCTAGTAATGAATAAGTAAGTTACTAAAATAAAAGTTAATTTTATCATGGAGTCTGACTGTCTGGAGGCCGTCTATTTCTTGCGCCGACCCTGTATTAGGACCTGTATTAGGAGGGGTCCGGCGGCTTCTATCTTATTTAATTGTCTCCCTCTCTCTTACAATCTGTGAATAATATCACTTTAAGTTTTGTGAGACGATAAGGAAATATGGCGGCTCATCTAATGGCCTCCCTTGTCCGCTCGAGTTCTGATCGTGAGTTTGAAGACTGTACTGTTGGCTGAGTCTTTATTCAAAAGAAATATAGATATAGTAATCGTTCCTTGACAAGAGCATTGTGGCCTCAAACATATAAAATTTTGGCTAGTGATTAAAGAAACATTCGTCTCAAGAAGTATCTACAAAATTAAACTACACAAGGTAGTTTGAACTTTTATATTAATTTATATAGATTCTTCTAACATCAATTCTCAATGACTTTAGCTCTTTTAAATAAAATGACTATCTATATTATTTTATGAAAAAAAGAAAAGGAGAAGATGAACACTGCATATGGTTGCATCTACTCTTACTCTTACAAGCCTAATTTCCATTTCTACCAAAACAAAGACAAGGCCCTATAAAGTTAAGGTACTACCCTACACCTTATCCCTAGACCTCATAAAGTTATAGGCAAATCCTCCAGCTAGTGCCCCAATTATAGGACCCACTATATACACCCATAGCCCCTTATAAACATGCCTCACAAGTGCTGGCCCTAGGCTCCTTGCTGGATTCATTGATGCTCCAGAAATTGGTCTGCATATACACAATTCTCATTAATTAATCAATCAATTATTTAAACACAATTATATAGATTTGGTTTTGGTCACATTCACGATAAATAATTGCGTACGTACCCTGCTACAAAGACGTTTAATAGTACAGTCATCCCGACCGCGAAGCCTCCCAGTTGACTTCCCGCAACCTGTATAGCCCGATTTGTTACAAACTGATGTTTACGTTAACACGACCTATTTTCTAGATATGGACGTGAAGGAAATGAAATGTGTACCGCTCTATCATCAGTACAGATTCCGCATATGACGAACATCAACAAGAAGGAGATGATGATTTCGAGGACCAGGGATTGGCCGTTCGATCCAACCGGTACAGTTCCGAAAAATGATTTTGAATTCACGTCAAATATTCCGACTAGCGTTGCACTAGCCAGAGTTGATCCTAATACTTCCGCTACTATGTAGAAAGGGACCTGTCATATTTCATAAAGTAATTCATCACTAACGTAAAATTTTATGAATCATAGCGTTCAATTTTAGAAAATTTTAATTTTTGCTAGAAATTGTCATAAATCACTTCATAATATCTTCGTGATATTTGGAGTGATTTCTTACCGTAATTATTTATTCTTATATCTGAATGTTGGAAAATCTCAAATAAACCACTTCATAATATCTTCGTGATATTTGGAGTGATTTCTTACCATTATGATTTATCCTTATCTCCTTTTTTTTGAAGGACTATCCTCATCTCTTATTATTGTAAGATCTCACATATTTTATTCCTAATTAAGCAACACGTTCTCGACAAATCATATAATTTCTTACATGTTCGTGAACCCTCGTGGTTTATTTATTCATGTGTTCAAATCTCTTAATAAAATAGTAACAAAAAATCAGACCACTATTATCACTTCCTGTATTTATTTACTTATTTAAATTAAAAGCCAAACTACAACACATCCTTATGTTTTAAAAAATATAATCAGAGAAGGTTTTTTAAAGACTGATAAAAAATTAATTGAAAAATAAATCAAACTCAATTACTCGAGTGTTGATCATATGACAAGCTGAATAAGTTGGAGATTTTTAGTTAGTACAGTGCTTCTGATCATTAAATCAAATTAACAACTAGACCGGTCTAATCTAGTTAAACATAAAAATTATATTTGAAATAAATATGATATTTGATACGTAATCAAACTAATCTCTCCCCCGACTAGCGCCAGCAATTTTTACAACATGGATCATATTTGATGCGTAGTCAAAATTACCAAGGCAATAAAATTAAAAACAAAATACCTCCCTCCATGGGAAATTCCCCAATGCGGCTAAAGTGACGGTGACGGCCGGATTGAAGTGAGCGCCGGACACGTGGCCGACGGTGTAGACCATCACCATGACGATCAACCCCCACGTCACGCATATCCCAGGAAACGTCACCGTCCCATCGTAAATCTTGTTCACCACCACCGACCCACAACCTGCGAATATCACGAAGTAGGTTCCGATGATCTCCGCAATCACCTGAAAAACCTCGAAACTATCAAAAAACAAAAACAAACACCAAAAAACACAAATTCGGCCCTCTCTGAGGAATGGATCGTCGTCAAATTTCGTACCTTTTGCGTTAGACTCACCACCGCCGGCGACGTGAACGAAAAACGCCAGAATCCGGCGGCCGGAGACTTGCCGGCGGCGGCGCGGCAGTGACCCTCCTCGATTCTTGATATCTCTTCGACCTCTCTGGGAACTGCCATTGTTGTTTGTTCGAGTTTGAGAGATTTGGGAAGAGAGAGTGAAAGATGTGAAAAATATTTATTAGGAGCGGTTGGGTTACATACGGATTAATCCTAATTTACTGGGATTTTGAAGATAACGTCAATAGATGGATTTAGTTGGATAAATTTTAATTACTGTGATTAATTAACATTTTTTTATTCAAAAAAAATTGAAAAAAGGTGTCTCATGATATGATATTTTTTGCAGGAAGGTACTCTATTGCTTGTTAATGACAAAATCGTGTTACGTTGTTTCAAATTTAGCTTTTTTGCAAAACTCTTATTTTTACAAGACGAAAAACTGCCCATAAAATTAAGGATTATATTATTTTATTTAAATATTTTAAAAAGTTTTTCTGTTTTAACTTCTAACTAAAACATGTATAAGCAAATTCTAGAATTTAATTTTTTGGTTAGGAAATATTTTTTTATACTTATGTTATAAAAAATATTCTTAAATTCGAGAGAATTTTGCACGTAAATTTTATGGATAACGTCGTTCGATTTGATTTGATTGGATAAAATTTTAATTTTTACTTAAGCATACGCTTTACTCAAGTAACTGTGTACCTTAATTCCTAGGATTCAAAAACCCTTGTTAGTGCATTTTGATCCAGGTTTCTCTTATCAACTAAGAGATGACATACCGAGAATAGGGCTTACAGACCAAGCAAGGTTTATTAACGTCTACAAGGTTTCTCTCTCTTATCAACTAAGAGATGACATTCAAAGGAGAGAATTCCCTTTTTAAGAACTAACTCGAGTAACTAGGTCTTTGTCTTTAGATGAGACATAACACTCTTTCTTGTCAAAGGTATAAAGGATGGAAAAACTAGCTACTTTGTAAAATAAGGGACCTATTTTGTCATGTTGCATATTTCGGATTGTCTTATAGAATCGTCTTTGTTAAAAGTTCCTACTTCAAGAAAAGTAAGCAGAATTAGAGATTGAGTAAAGCAAGGGAAATCATTCACAATCAATTAGGAAAGACCTCTTTTTGGCAGGAGAAATTGACATAAATCACTCCATGATATTTAGATTGATTTCTTACCATAATGATTTATTCTTATCTCTGAATATTGTAAGATCTCACATATTTTATTCCTAATTTTTGTTTTTTTCCAGTGGAGTTTGTAGTACAAGAATAAATATTATTTAACATGTGACCTACCGAACTGCTTAACAATTATGTACACAAATTATGTAATTTCTTAATTTCTTACATGCTCGTGGACTCTTACGGTTTGTTTATGTACGTGTTCAAATCTTTTTAATTATAATAGTAACGGATTCTAAAAATCATGCCAATATATCACTTCCTATATTTACTTACTTAAATTTAAAACCAAACTACAACACATACTTCTAATTAATGTTCTAAAAATTGTTAGGAAATTGGGGATTAGTGGAAATTAATTGAAAAATAATTTGCATTCAATGATTGATGGAATTAACAAATGATTGATCAGGAAACTAGTTAAGAATTAATCGAGAACTAGTAGGAGAAGAATTGAAGCAACATGACATCTTTTTATCATTAACAAATAACATAATATCTTCTTGCAAAAATTGAATACCTTCATACACATTTTACATTTTTGCAATTTTCTCTTTTTTTATTCGTAAGTATTGTCTTGTACTTTTTTTGTGTTTGGTATATGTCAAATGTCAATAGTCAAGAAACGGAAAATAGAGGTATTTAATTCAACTGCTACTAATAATTATCAGTCTTCTTTTTTATCAAACTTAATTAACTCGATTTGTTCATTTTAGTTATAATTGTGTTTGGCAGTTTTATTTTGATTAAACCGTCGTGATTACAACTGTTCTCTATATATAATTATTGAATCTTCCATTTTGGATCATTCTTATCCAATCTACAAAGTTTTTTTTCAATTCGAAATTAAGTGTTATTAAAATATTCAGAAGTTATGACGAGGTGCTACTGTGGAGTTCCAGCACCAGTTCGAACTTCGTGGTCAAAAGAGAACCCAGGAAGAAGATTCATG
>JAYMTP010001267.1:0-25111 GCA_036897365.1 Geranium brycei | reverse complement strand
TCAGGGTACTGAAAAAAAAAAGTATGAAAGTGTGAATTATATATAATTAGGTACATAAAAGTGTCATTTTCCTCCTATTTATTAATTAAAATAATAATATATTAAAATAACAATTATATATTGAATGAGTGGGCTCGTTAAACCCTGAAAGGTTAAGCTAAGCTCAATGTTAGCTTCTTTATAAAACGAGCTTAATTTTAAGTTTGAATTTGACTCGACTTCGAGTATAACGAGTTCAAACTGAAGCAACATTTCAAAGCACAATTCCATGTGAAAGCCACCGCCGTCAACTCATAAACATGCATAAATGTCAAATTAAAACTCCAAATTTAAAATCAAGATTAAAATTATTTCTATTATAAATAAAGAGTAGCAATCTAAATTCATAAAATTTCTAAGGACAATCGTTTTCTTTCAATAGAGAATTCAGTTATAGTAATTTATAAATCAATGCAAATTTAAAAAAATAGTAACAAAAATGTTTGTTACATCGAATCACAATCTCATAATCTATGAATTTCGGAGGATGAAATGTAAATACAAAACAATTTTACTCATAACGTTATTTAATACAAAAGTTCTCTCCAAAGCTCATTTAACGATGTACACTTTTCTACTCGTTTTTCATACATTTATCTCCATTTCTCAAAGTTCATTAATTTGTATTGTATTTGTTTTAAGCTCTGAGTTAAACTTTAGATAATAATTGTCGATATCTCTAAAAAAAACTTACTTTTTAGTTAGTAACGCATAATTATTACTAAACATACATTCACTTAGTGAAACCAATAAATTTAAATTCACTCATTATGCTTACTACTATAGTAAAAGAATTATTACACCTACATAAGGAAGATCCATAATATCAAATTCGTTTTCATTTTTAAACTGGAATTAAATTGAGAGAGGGACAAAAATAAATTGTATATGACTTAAAGTACAGTCTAAGGAAAAAGAAAACAGGAACAAGAAGAGAGGGTCAATGGTAGCAAATAGAAATGAGCTTCATCAGTGACGACCCATAGAATCCACTCTCTGAAACTCACCGAACCCTAGTTCCTGATCTCTTCCTATCTTTCCCCAATTCCCAAATCCAGACCCTCAATGGCTAATTTTAGTCTACGTGCAATCTTGCCCTAGTTCTCTGATCAGATTCCTCTCCGTATCTCCATTTCCTTTCACCAAGCAGCTCAGGTTGTTTCCATCTTCTCACCGGATCGGGTTTTATTCATCTTCGATCAAGCTCATCCCATTTCCCGGTAATTCAATTTCATCACCCCCATTTTCACAATTTTAATTTTGGGTCTAATTTACCCCATTTTCTTGCATTTGTTATTGATTATGCATACTTATTTTGGGTGGTTTGTTTTTAATTTATGCGCGTAAATGGGTCTCTGGTTGTATCTCAGATTTCCCATTTGTAGAAATTGGACATTGGGGGGTCCTAGAGTATTAATTTGTTGTTTAGTACCTTAGAAAGTTAAATAGTAGGGTTAATAATCAGTGTTATGAGCATTTGCATGTTTCTGGATATTTAATTTCACACTAGCTGGTAAAAGACAAGTGCATAAGATTTGAAGTTTGTATTTTTATGCATATCTATAGCTTAGCTTATTATTTTCTATGTATTGGAAAATGGAAACCAAATGGGTTAATGCAGTGTGTTTCTTTTGTTGAATTGCTATGAATTATAAGAACTTGTATCATGTAAGGTGGGTTTGTTATGCAGTATGGTTTTAGATAATTGTTGGAAGATAGTGAGTTAAGTTATGGGCAGCGGTGAGACGGATAAACCGGCCAAGAAGGATGAGCCGAAGACGACTCCACCCACTACTCAGGTGTGCATTAGAGAAATGAATTTATTGTTGTTGGTGTTCGGAAATTACATTCAAATGAGCAATTTATGAATTTATACATCTACTATACATTTTTCAGGAACAGTCTTCAAATACAAGCACTGGTGCAGTCAATCCAGATTGGCCAGGGTTTCAGGTTCTATAGAAAAACACTCTTGTAGCTATTTTTCCAGATCGGCTCTCAATTTGTATCCAATGTGTTACTCTGTTTTTTCTTCTTTTCTGAACAGGCTTATTCCCCTATGCCTCCGCATGGGTTCTTGGCGTCAAATCCACAGGCTCATCCATACATGTGGGGTGTTCAGGTGTTTAACGTTTTATTTTTTAGTAGTTTTTCTTCTGTTAGAAAACTATCTTCTTCTTGCTGTGATGCATCCAGTGTCTGTGACGATAAGGGCATATATATTGTAATTTGCAATACATATTGATTGAACTTTAAGTATTTTTATTGCCAAAACTTGTTAAGACATTTGTTCTTAATGCGTGATTTCTCACCTTATTTTCTCAAATATAAAGCGAGCTACAAAAAACAAGTTCTGTTACTGCTCATGACATCTCTTAGTCAGATGACCTCCATTGGACTGAAAATATGTTTTAGTAGTAGTTCCTGTCTGTTGTTAGAAATCTACACTATGATTAAGTAATTATGGGGATTTATCAGAAACACTAGAAGGAAAGAAACTGAATTAGAAATGAGCATCTTAAAGTAAATATTTAATATTGCAGTGTAAGTTTACTTGACACTCTATGATGAGTGTATTTCTGTAATATACTTCTGCCTCTGCATAAACTTAATGATGGATTTGTTTACTATCTGAGGTTAGAATGGGTTCATGTGTGCTGTTTGAATTTATCTGGCCATGTATATTTGATGTGACTGAATGTTTTGTTTTTGTATTTATGCTTAATTACAGCATATCATGCCTCCATATGGCACCCCTCCACATCCTTACGTTGCGATGTATCCGCATGGTGGCATATATGCTCATCCATCCATGCCTCCGGTATTTGCTTATTCATATTAAGCTTTAATTTCTCCCATTTTTTCTGTGTTTCCTGTCATGGTTTTAACACGGCATACCAATTTTGTGTATAGGGATCTTATCCTTTCAGTCCTTTTGCAATGCCATCTCCAAATGGCATTGCTGAGGCATCTGTAAGCATTTCACACTACTCTTGTTGCTCCTTGCTACAAATCAATGTAATTTTCACTCCGGACATTATGATGGATAGTATTTTAATCTGCTTATAGGGTAATACACCCGGAAGTGCAGAAGCTGAAGGTAAGCCACCCGAGATGAAAGAAAAATTACCCATCAAAAGGTCAAAAGGTAGTTTGGGTAGTTTAAATATGATTACAGGAAAGAGTAATGAAGCTGGCAAAGCATCAGGGGCATCTGCAAATGACCTTTATTCTAAAAGGTATGATGAGTATATGCATTGTTGTTGAGGTTTGAACATTGAAGAATCTCCTAAGGAAGTAAAAGTAAAAAAGCATTGTGCTTGCTTTGTGTTGCACATATTGCTATATACAAGAAATCCAGAAAGAAAAAAGTTCAATTAATTTGCATTTGCATTTGTCATTGTCATCAATATTATATAAAATTCATGTATGTCTGTCCTGATTACTTGTGTTGATCTTATAGTTGTGTTTATTGTCCTAGTCATTTGACCAAGTACACATTTCCTTGCCAATGAAATAAAAAAAGTGCATGTCGCTTCTAAGTGTACTGATTGCAATGGTTTCCCTTGATATTAAATCGCAATATCATCAATTATCTTCGCTAACATTGTGATAAACCTGGATATGCAGTGCTGAGAGTGGCAGTGAAGGTTCAAGTGAAGGAAGTGATGCCAATTCTCAAAATGTAAGTAGTTCATTAATTTTGTTGATTCATTTAGGGGGTTAATATTTAATTATCATGCTTCCTATTCCAATTTAGATCTCGATTTGTCTTGAGTTGTGTGCCCGTTTGAATCAGTTTCTTGTACTACATATAATATGATGCTTTGTTTGTGTTAAAGTTAAGAGCTTTGTCATGTTGCAATCCCTGGTCTTCTGCCTGTTGGTCATTTTTGTTGATAAGGTTAAATTTTGTTATTTGAATTGATTTAGGTGTATTATAGTTTATATTTTAGGCCTAATATTGCAGAGTGATTAATTTGTAGATTTATCACTTTCTTGAACTACTTGTAGACGTGTTCGCTTATTTCTGCGAACTTAAAATTAAATGCTTTTGTTATGCTGTAATCCATGGTCTCCTGTGTTTAAAGATTTTCGTTAAGAAGACAAGAATTTTCTTAGGTGTCATTGTACTTTATTGAGGCCTTCTCCTGCAGAATGGTTAATGTATATATTTATCCATTCATCGAGAACACGCCCTCTGCATGAGCCCAATCTCTCTGGAGTAGTGCTATAAATGCCAGGGAACAAGGCCCAGCGCTTTGTAGAAGGTGCACTTTTCCTTGCGCCATATGTGGAGGACAGCAAAGAATAAGTGAGGCTTGCCATAAGTAAAATAGGGTTATCGCAACCCTCAATATTTCAGATAAAAGCCAAAATTTTATCATCTCTAGCAGGTCAAGGCTTTCAAGGTGATAAAATGAAGAAAATAGATGGGTACGCACACAACAAAGTACAAATAGGTACATGGGAAAAACTGTTTGTTTTCCAGTTCCAGACTCTGAGAGATCACCTGAGTCTGTATTATATGGATTTTACTAGTATTGATTACTTGATTGATTGGTTAAGCTTGAGTTTTCTTTATTTGGACTTTTATCATAAGCATGGTGGTTATTGGAACCAAAGTTCTAAAATCGGGATCGAGGAGAACTCGGTGAGGCGAAAAATAGAGTTTTGAGAACTTGGCAAAACTCGTTCTATATATATATGTGTGTGTGTGTGTATAAAAGACAAAATTAAGTTAAAACAAAAGCACATATTATAGAACAGTTTCAAGCATATTTAAAAAATAAAAATAAAGTTTGACTAGGTTTGACCGAGTGAGAACTCAGTAAAACTGAGCTACTGAGAACGAGTTCTAAAACTTGGTTTTACCAAGTTTTCGGGAAGAACTTAGGGCATATCGGGAAGTTTTAAAACACTGATTCAAACTAGTAGTTTTACTCTTTACTCTTTACTCTTTTGGGTCAAGTAATTATTAGCATGATTATCTTTAGTTTTAAATAAGATTAGAATGTTTATTTTCTTACTCAAATTATATTGCATTTTTGCACCTCATTTCGTGCCTTGTATCATGGCTCCTTGGACAGAAGGGGTTTACCCCTTTGTGTGGAGCATTTATAACATTGCCCAGGGAGATGTGTGTACTTTTTTTTGCACTCTATGACCTCCAAACTTATGTTCTCATATCTTCCAGGTTATGATTTTTGGGTTAAAATATGTTACTTATTTTGTTGAAATCCAAGGCGTTATTTTACATTTTGACATATAGATGTTGGCAGTAATTAGACGACTGTTATTTTCCCAAGCTTCCTTTTCTGTATATGTGTTCTAATTCATGGGCAAACCTAGAGATGTTAGTGCAGATTATATTTAAAAAATTTCTATCATGTATCAGTGCGGAAATGACTACGAAGAACTAAGCTCTTGTTATTCTCTGGTTCTTCTCATTGATTTTTCTGGTGAGGAAAATGTCATATCATGGAACTTCATTATTTATGTACAGGACTCACAGGGGAAGTCAGGGTCGAGGCATGATTCTATAGAAGGTTTAATGATCTTACTTTTCTTGCTAATCTAGTCGGTGTATACATAGATTATCTGAAACAATAGAATTTTAAAAGCAATGCATTTTTACAGCTGAATCGTGTCAGAATGGCAGATCCTTGCATGGTTCTCAAAATGGAGGGTCAACTACACCTCACACCTTTGTCAATCAAATGGCTGTTGTGCCAATGTCAGCTCCTGGTGCTCCCGGAGGCGTTGCCGGTCCTACCACAAACTTAAACATTGGGATGGAATATTGGGGTTCTCCAACTTCCACCATTCCTGCACTTTGTGGAAATGTTCCTTCTGCTCCAGTTACAGGAATTGTCGCTGCTGGGTCACGGGACAGCGTGCAGTCCCAACTTTGGGTGCAGGTTACATTTAGGCCCATGAACTAACTTAAATTTCAACTGTAATTGTCTTTCGAGTTCATATTTTGATCTAACCTTGACCTAATTCAGTTAGCTTCATTGTCTTTTTCCAGCCGAACTTTGTTATTTCTTGTTTTCTTCTCTTTTACCAATGCTATATTTTATTTATAATTATACCACCTAAACTTATTTGGGAATTCAGGATGAGAGGGAAGTTAAAAGACAGAAGAGGAAGCAATCCAACAGAGAATCTGCTCGCAGGTCAAGGTTGCGTAAACAGGTTATGCCCATTCTGTTATCAGTTTTAGCTAAACAGCAGGACTTGCCTTCATACGAACTCACTAAATTAAACGTGTACATAACCGAGTCAGGCGGAATGCGACGAGCTCGCCCAGCGCGCCGAAGTTCTAAAAGAAGAAAATTCCACGCTTAGATCAGAAGTAAACCGAATCAGGAGCGAGTATGAGCAGCTTCGTTCAGTGAATAATTCCCTCAAGGTAATGTCTACATTATGTCAAAACAGTGAATTGATCCCTCGCCCTCAACTTCTCTTTTCTGAGACCAAAAAAAATTATACACGCAGGAGAGGCTGGGGGAGGTTCCTGGACAACATCTGAACAACGATACTCAACAGACTGAGAGGCAAGCACAAGCAGAGCTTGTGCTGGGCGACCACTAAGATTAAAGCTTCATTCGATTTTTACCATGGGAGCATAATCTAACCGATCTAGTGACAAGAAGCTCGGATATTTACAGAGCAGTGTAGCCTTAAATAATATCAGAAGCTGACCATTGTAGTGTATAGAATATCTTTATTTCATACCATCCCTTTATATGTGATTGTAGGGGGAGGGATGGTATGTAGAGGGAAAAAAGCTGCATGTGTGCTATGGTTTGGTTCCTATTTTCAGATTTCTTGTAGTGGTAGTGTTAGTGTTAGTGCTCACACTTATCACTTGATTTGTCCTTTGTAATGAAATTATGGCCTATCAGTATGTAATTTTGTGACTATTAATGTACTCAATAACTATGCTTGTGTAGCTGCACTTATATGCAAGAGAATGGAAATGATAATTACATTTCTATAACTTCATTTGATTCAACTTCTAAAGCATATGTTTGGTTTTCATTTTTGAAAGGGATAACTCCATATAACTGTAGTTAATTATATATTTATTTCTGGGGAAATTGCAAAAACTCTCTCAATGCTATTTCAGTTTTGCAAAAAATCTCTGTCCGTTGTTTTTGTTGCCAAACTTTCCGTCCACCCTGTATTTTTTTGCACCGTCAGTATAATTCTGTTAACATAAATCCAAATTTTAACATATTTTCATAATCTCTAAAACTTTTTATATATTATTACACTTTTGCAGAGAGTTTCCGTATACACTACATTTTTTTTACATAATTAGAATAATAAAATTAATATACATATATAATGGAACTATACAATTCTGGCTCTGAAACGACTGCAACGCCCACAAATTATAGTCAATCCTGTCCACAAGACACTGGGACCAATTTTTAGTTTTGTGCAGAGCAGTGCCTGCTTCATTTAATTATTGACATCTACACCCACCATGTGGTACTATTGGTGGAGAAAAAAGAATTGTAGCATTTCTCATGTATCTAACCCATCACAATCAAAATATTACTTGCATGGACCTTTGTTTATCTTAATTATATACATGTACAACGTATCTTGATTTTAATTTGGGCGACAATGACACACCATGTTGCTTTTCTTCTATGAGAAATGTGAACGAAAAGGACAGTTGCAACTACTACTAGTTCCAATGGAAAATAATGAATTATTTCGTGGGAATGGTTAGAGTTCGAAACATTACGAAGTTAAAAGGTGGTGAATGAATTCACATTTTTTTCAGCATTCAATTTTAATATTATTCATGTATAGGTTAAATTGAGGGACAGCATAATATGAATGTCGTAGGTGGACCGAGAATTTTCTCGGGGCCGACAATGCAAAAGATATCTCGTCTCGCGACCGATAGTACAAACAACAACTCGTCTCAGGGGTTTGTGGCAAACCCCATGAGACAGTAAACTGGCTTGTGGCTAGAGAGAGTCTCCTTGGACTACTTTTTCAGGCACACTTTCTCATTTATAATGTTGTTAATGACAAGAAATATTTACTTTTTTTTGTAGTTAAACTGTTAAAGTGAACAATTTATCTATATATATCCACGTATGCAATTAACCCAAAAGTAAAAATGCTAATTAACAGAATTATTAACCGCCGGACATGAAATAAACTAGTTGGGTTAAGGGGCTAGAGTCAAATTGCAAAATGAATTAGGGTTTTGTACAAAACAAAACTAATAGGGAGAGAATAGAAAAGGTTAACACATGTGTCATGTAAGCGTATAGATTTCACATGAATGGAGAAAGAAAAAAACAAATCAATCTCGAAACCCCAAAACTGTAAATTTATACCTTTTTCATTGTATCAACACTTTGTTTTTTCTCAGCCAAAAAAAGATACACCACCATCCTTCTCTCTCTCTCCCAAATTGCTCATCCATCTCCCTAGAAACCTCTCAATCTAAATTCAAGGTTAACACATACATCTTGTTACAAAAACCCCAAAGATAAAGCAAGCGATCGATAGATCAACAACTTTGATCGAGAAGATGGAGCTGTTCCCGGACTTGTCCCTCCGAATCAGCCCTCCAAACCCAAATCTTCACTCTACATCCAGACAAGCAGAAGCTGCAGCCCCGACCGACAGCCTCTTATTCGTCGACCTCAATCCCACCGAGGTTTCATCATCAGGCCACCGTGACACCAAGCAAAACTACATACAAGGTTTCTTGGGAACCAAGACTCCACTCTACCACCAATATCACAATCAGTTGATGCGGTCAAGGTTCATTTCAAGATATCGAGCAAAGCGAAGCACGAGAGCCCCTCGGATGAGGTGGACTACCCCTCTCCATGCTCGCTTTGCCCGCGCCGTCCACCTCTTGGGCGGCCATCAAAGTAAGTATCCATATGTTCTACTTCATTTTTTCTTGCATCACATCAAAAAAAAAATTGATGTTTTTATTTTTATTTTTTTATAATTAGGAGCTACACCAAAATCAGTTCTTGAGCTCATGGATGTCAAAGATCTTACCCTAGCACATGTTAAGTCCCATTTACAGGTAATTAATTTGCTCTCTTTATTTCTCAGTTTATACAAAACCCTTCTTCTTCTTGGATGATTATTTCACGAATTCAAGGAAAGAATGGATTTAAATTTATTTAATACCCAATTTTATTTAGGCCTATCTTGCCCTCTATTTCTCACTTGTATTTATTTATTAACTATAAATTAATTATAAAAAAAACAAGTTTTCTCAAATCCGAGAAAATAAAAATATATATGTATACAAGTAAAAGACACATCATTTCGTAATGATGTCCTCAATCAGATAGATAAATATTGATTCCTATTTTATTTAACCACTCATCTATCCATGACTGTTGACCATGGTTAATTTGACTTGGGTCGTCGACATAGTTTTATTATGTGTATTATGTATATATATTTCTGTTTGTACTTGAACCATGTATCAGAACATGTCTCGACTCTCGAGTACAGTGAACTATTTGTCTTCATTTATTGTTATTGTTATTTGTTATTGTTTTTTTAATTTTGATTTTGTATATAGTTTACTAGTGAATAAACTCAAAGTGTAGTATTTAGTGAATTTAAATTTTACAATTAACTATTTTTAATCAAATGGTCATTATGATTCTCAGATGTATCGGACAGACAAAACAACAGGCAGAGCAGCAGCTTCATCAGGTTAAATTTACTAATATTTAATCACTTTTAATCAAGCCTATTTTTTATGTTAATAACTATCCAATTATTGGTGTTTTCATGATTTTTTATTATTCATATGTATATATTTATGAACAGGGCATTATGATGTTTTTGATAATGGATCGTCTGGAGACACTTCGGAAGATTTAATATTTGACACTCAGAATCCAAGATTTGATGCTTCCTCAGTTCTCTCAAATGGCATTCTTCAAGATAAAGATCTTTTCTGTTCATCAAGGTAAAATTTCAATGCTATATAAATCAATATTCGGTGGACATCTTTTTTTAGTTATATACTTTGATCAAATTAATACTCTATTATTTGTTCTTTCTTCATTGCATTGATTTATTCTGAAAATATATTGACTTCATGACTTTCTGCCAATCATGTAATTACTATTCCTTGAAACTAAATAAATACCCTATGTCGTTTCAAAATTAATTACCCTATGCAATGTTTAATTATTTGATTTTCATTAATTACGACCAAGAAGAGAGATAGGTTCAAGGGGACATAAAGTGGATTAAACATGAGACTAGACACACGCACATATATACCATGATATTTTAAAGTAGATTAATACAGTTGATGCAAATAAATAGGAGCATTTACATCACCTATGTGATAGATAATTACATGCAAGTATTTGTCTTTGGTGTGACATGATATTTTATTAATTTGGCTGGTCAAAATAAACACTATCTCATATCAAATTTAGTATCCCAAATATATAATGAGTCATGAGAGTAAGTGTGTGATACATGGATTAACTATGTCAGATTTAAATTAGGTCTCCTGGTAAACTTATTGCTAATAACAAGAAATGGGTTAATGACATATAGGGTTAGATCAGAATTAAGGGACCAAATATAGGGGAATAAATATACTTTCTAGAAATTGTGTCGGTCCAATGCACGAGTCCATTATGGGGTAATTATAATTTCATGTTCTGAGGCACTCGAGTAGGTGAAAAGGAGAAATCATACCTACTCTTCACCATATTTGAGAAAACAAAACAAATCCACCTCAAAAATAGGGATATATTTCACTTTCCTCTGGATTTTGTGGGACTCTTTTTCTGTGGGGTCCAACTACAACATATATACCATCTATAATTATATAGTAATAATGATAGCCATGTAACAAGAAAAGATATCAAGGCTTGAGATGAGACCATAACTAATTAATCAATCATAGGTCACTCACTCACTCTTATCTTATATATTATAATTGCTAAAATATTGGTGTATTTAAAAATATTATTTTAATGATATATATTTGAAAGAATATTTAAAATTCATTTGAGCAAATTTATGTCCTTATCAATTTATTTAAAAGTACAATTAATGATTTGAATATCCTTAAATATTTTATGACTATGGATGTAAAATTAATGTTTATAAGAATGTGAAATTACAGCTTGAGCTTGGCTATGCTCGCTCCTATTACTTCATACCAAGAGTTGAGCTCACACGGTAATTGGATAAGTGTTTTAAGGGCAGATAGAAAAAATGTGAAATTATTAATATTGTATTTTGTGACGTTATTTTCATTGACAATGACAAAAATATTATCTTGAACTAATTCAATGAAAGCAAGTAATTAATATTATGTTTATGCGTGCAAAAAGAGAGTATTATTACTATATACTGCTTTTTCTGCATTGCATGCATGGCTTCCACTGTCAGTGATGAATTAATATACTCTTTCTCTGTTGATTTGTATGTAGCAGAGAGGCATGGTTGCATGGCAAGCCTGAGGTTTCTCCTCCCACCAAAATTACCATCTTACCCATTTCTCTTGACCTACAGCCACAGGTAATGTATATTATTATTATATGATCATACTATCATATATATGGTACATTAATATGGATATATAATACATATTGAACATTTATAACAGTGAATAAATGTCTACTGAAGTTAGTATTAGGCTTCTAATTAGTCAAATGTGTCTTGGCCGGAATTTCTTTTATTGCTTCACTTAATTAATCATTAATAATTTGACTTTAATTTGTTTTTTTATGCTATATATGCAGAAGGACATGAATCCAAAGTGCACGAGCTATGAGAGAATATCAGATTTAAGCCACAAGAGACCAAATCTAGGATTCACCTTGGGCAGGCCACTCTGATTAACTATTTTCATTATACATACCAATATATATCATATTATTTTATCATAAATGATATTAATGTGGTGTTGTGTAATGCTTGCTACTCATTTTGAAATCATTATATATATGGATGAAGGAAATTGGAGGGCATATATATATATGGTTCAGTTGATGAGAGAATCATGTTGAATTGGTCCCCTCTTTAAGGAAAGATATAGAGAAGAAAGGAAAAGAAAAAGAGGGGCTACAAAGAAAGCAAGAAAGAGAGAGATGAGGAAAAAGAAAAGCTATTAACAAAGCTGATCATCAAGCTATGAGACTTTGCTGATTGAGAAAGAGAGATCAAATCAAAGAATTGGTATATTTTATTATGTTTGGTAAAGATTTTTACTTTTTGGAAATTCATTCCTAGGCTTTTCTTGCGGCTTTTTTTTTTTCATTTTGTTCACAAAGAGATTGGCTTAAAGAAAAAGACGAGAGAATAAAAGTGTGGGAAATATCAAAAAGTAAAGGGAGGAACAAATATAAGAAAGTGAAATCTTTTCTTCTTCTTTTATGAATCCAAATCAACTCATAATAAAAACATACATGGCACACTCCATTACAAATTCGAGAAGTGTCCGAACCGTTCAAACGGTAAATTATTTGGGCACAAAAGTAGAATATTTGGGAGAAAGTGGAATTCAAACATTCCACTTATATGCCCCAACATTCCACTTTCGCCCAAACATTCTACATGTTCGCATGGTTCAAACGTTTGGGCGGTTCACATTTGAATGTGATTCCATGTATATATATAAGTCACATTTTTTAATCATTTTATATTCTGTTAGTACATGCGGCTAAACTTGTCTCAACTCTGACTGCTCTCAATCATAGCAAGCCCGCTAAGTACAACATAAACTTATAGATTAAAAATATCGGATTAAAATTTAATTTACAATAAAAATAGACATTTAAGGTGGTTGAGCATGACATTATATGTGATGAGGTTGGGGTTGGGTTTATAACTTGACATACTTGTTTGTGTCATTGGTACAAGTGGGCTCACCCCAACGAAACTCCCTCTCATCATATTGCCTGTATTGGTAAGAAGAAATCATATTTATTTCTTACCCCTTAGCTTTCAGAGATTGATTTGTTTCCATATTAAAATGGTCAAATATTTTTGTATATACCAATAATTATGTAGATAGTAAGACAAACGAGTCTGGGAAGAGGGCCTACATCCATTAGACCACCCTGGTATGAGTCTAATAACACAATCATTAACTGATTCTAATGATAACTATCAATCATTGTGAAAATTGATGCATGAAGGTCTCTTGTTCATAAAAAATTCAAATTGATACATTGCCACAAACCTACGATCACCCGAAAGAGTTATAGACCATGACTCTAAAATGATGCCTTGGTGAAGTCATGATTAGTAAACTCGCTTTCGCGAGAACTACAATCAAGGTCGAGCACGCCACTACAACTTGGCAATTCGGGATCGCCCCAGAGCAACAATTTACCCAAATCGTAAGACCATGTGTGTACAACTTACATCAGGCCAAATCACTACTCTGCGAACAATATATTTTATCGTTCTTAAGAAAATTGAAAGGTGCTTGGGAGGAACTTTAAGGGCTCAATCCCGTCCCAAAGTGCATATGTGGAAAATACACGCA
The DNA here is from genome assembly GCA_036897365.1 of Geranium brycei. Taxonomy (NCBI): domain Eukaryota; kingdom Viridiplantae; phylum Streptophyta; class Magnoliopsida; order Geraniales; family Geraniaceae; genus Geranium; species Geranium brycei. Next base: position 11,529 of record JAYMTP010001267.1, on the reverse strand, counting down.
TGGAATTGACGAGCGAATCCAAGCGGTGCGAGATGAGAAACAAGTGTGCGATTTATTGATGGGGTTGGATGACGAATTCACCACCGTGCGCTCTTAAATCCTAAGCATCCAACCGCTTTTCAAAATTGAGCGAGTCTTCTCTGTCACAACACAAGAAAAAACAATGGAGCTCTTTTGCCGTGTGACAACCAACTCTTATATCCACTTGAATGAGCTCGAGTTCTGTCTCATTCATTAAACTAGTTTAATCTTAAGCTCAAACTTAGTTTAAACTCAATTATAGCAAACACGAGCCAAATACTTAACGAATCAACCTTAAGCGACTTGTCAAATGCTCGACTCTTTTCTACCATTGGCCGAAACCATGGAAAAGAGGTCTTAATTAGTTGTAACACGGGAACCTCAATGTACGTCATCGTTGATTTGGTCAATGAACACCAAAAATTTCCTCTATATTTGTAAACATTTCTCAACCTTAATTTCTTTCCTCATTCTTCAAATCCGATTTCCAAGGTTAGTCTCTCCCCCGTGTAACACGGACACAACACAAACGATATCATTTCCCAACTGCACATAAATGTTCATACTTCAACACATTTATGAAATTTACCTTATTTTCTTGATCAATTCACCTTCTCAATCCTTACATCTACAGTTATTGTTAATAAAAAAAATCAACAGCGTTAACAATGATTAGAAGCTTCACATTGCTCCTCCTCACGGCCTTACCTCTAGACCTCCTATTTCTCGATACCCTCTTTGGAGACGACATTTTCTTGCCCTCCAACGATCTTGGAGTCCTCATCAAGATCTCCCTCTTCGTCTTTAGTGCATTCATGATGATACTTCTCTTTCTCTACTCCGACACAATCCTCCAAGACATTGCTTCTCTCGGGGACCGAATCCTCGAATTCATCAACACTATTTCCAAGTTCAAGAAGAAGATGACGACGATGATGATGATGACGACAGGCTCAATTAGTACCGTTCCATCAATTTCCGACGTGATTCAAAACGACGACCTCTTGATAGAGATCTTATTGCGCCTGCCACCCAAATCGGTACTAACGTTCAAATCCGTCTCGAGAAGATGGCATGCTCTCATTTCTAGCCCCCAATTCGGGCTCCTATGGGGGACAAAACCCGCGTCGGGGTTCTTCATTCAGAACACTCGATCTTACCCTGAATTGTTCTCGAGACCGAAAGACTACACGTTCGTTCCCCTCCATACATCGAAAAGAACAACGAATTCGACCTTGATTTCGTACAAGTTGTCGAGTACGAGGATGGTGAGTTCTTGCAACGGGTTGCTACTTCTCGAACAAGGTTGCTATAGGTTCACGGTCTACAATCCGACCAACAACATGCACAAGACACTCCCTCAGCTTCACGTGCCGGTCAAGCAACTACTCGAAGGCGCGATCTTGGCCTTTGACCCTTCCGAGTCTCCTCACTACAAAGTCTTCGTGTGCATCAAGGACAAGTCCACTTGGCTGGACGAGAGCTTCCATTTCGAGATATACTCGTCCGAGACTCGCACTTGGAGGAGATTCGACGATAGAGGAGACGTTAACGTTCTCAACTCGATTCGCTACCTCGACTACTACTTCCCGATGGGTCACTTTTGGAACGGAGTGATCATATGGCGAGGGAACCACGACAAGCTCTACGTGTTCGATGTCAACGAGGAGCGTGTTCGGGACATAACGTTCCCTCGTTTGGTCGACGTGATGTACATGGGAGAGTCCGAGGGCCACTTGAACCTTGTTCTTCGGGGGAGCGATTCGGGGTACGAGGTTTTGGAGCTAGAGAGAGACCTTAGTACGTTTTCTTTCAAGTGTCATGTTGAGCTCAACAAGGTCTTGAAAGAGACTAGTTGGGTTCCGATTGTGAATCCGGAGAGATACAATAATGTTCCTTGGTTTTATAGTTTTAATATATTGAGTTTGGTTCATGGGAAAGGTGAGGATCTAGGAGAGTCGTGTTTGGTTTTTCTCATAAATCGGAATCTTGTAATGTCGTATAATTTGAAGATGAATAGGTTAGGCTACTTGGGGAAGCTTTCGTGGAAACTTGAGGGTGTACTTCATAATGATGTTCACCATTATCACATCTCACTTCATCATCTTTGATCGACTTGTCCTGTATTCGAGCTATGTTCATTTGAATTTTGTTTGTTTACTCAAATACTTCTTACGAACGCAAATGGTTTATTTAGTCATGAAGTATGTAAATAGTTTCAAGAGAAAATTGTAGTTCACAATATTGGGTTGTGCAGTTTTCGCATTTCGTAACGCTAATCTAAAAAATGTACTATATCGGTAGACAATTTATAAAAGTTACTGACAACTTAGTCTGTAAACAACAAAATGAAACTGAAAACAAATTAGTGAACAGTGAATTATAAGTGGAAGGACGATGACAAAATTCTAAAAACAAATTATATCAAAACAAGATGAAGAGTATAAAAGTTCTACAAAACATTTTCCATGGAACATTAACTAAATTTTGTTTAGTTATCAACAGAAGATCAGTCTGACAACAATTTTTGAATCGGACTATTATGACTTCAAATTGCAAGCATGAGAGCAAACCAAATAGGAGCATTGTTGTGAGGTTAGCACAAGTTTTTTTTTTCTAAATGAACCTTTTCATTGCAAACTCATTTGGATCATGTTATGATGGAAAGAAGAGGAACATATGATAGAAACAAGGTCAGCTTCTAAAGTATCAGTGAACCACCAAGACGCATCATGCCCTCTTTTTCTTGGACTTGAGCATCACAAACCCAACAAATACAGATAACAAGCTGAGAAGTAGGACACCAGCATATACGGGGACAAGTATGGCAAACTCCTGGGGAAGAAAATATTTGTGGACAAAATGATCTCCATCTACAAATGGCTGAAATGCCAGAAAATTAAGTTATCAGATTAAAAATTAACTCGAAAGTTCAATTTTTTTTTATGTATATGCACAATATATTAGCGGCGTTCAGAAAGATAGAGGGAGAATGAGAAGGGTAAAGTGTAAACTAACCAGGATAATAACCCAAAATGTGTAGTAAGTGAATATGGTTAAGCTGATAACTGATAGTATGAATCCAACCGCCTTGTCAGCTAACTCCATTCTGTAAAACCCAAATGTGTTAATCAATAACAGAGAAATTAACTCAAACAAGCATTAACTATTGCAAGATTGCATTGTTCCTTAAGGGGTAGTATGCAAATAAACCAGACATGCTCACATAGGAAATCAAATAGAACTATCACGTTTTGCAAGATGCATCACATTTATTGATGGCACTGACGCAAAAACCCATCTCGGAGGATGATTTTGTTTAAATTGCTAAAATAATGCAAAATAGTTGATGTAAGCAATAGCTCAAAAACTAAATAACTGTATCCACATAGCATACAAGAGAAGTTATCGAATAATACATGGCAAGGTACATAGTACCCCTGAAATTACAAAAATATTTTGTTTCCAATATCTGACTGATATCCAAAGCAGTTTCTCCATTTGAAATCATAAATCATTACATTCACAGTATTCAAAGTCAACTTTAGTGTTTAAGCTTTATTAATTGATTACACTCAACAACCCAATCACCACTTTGTATCTATCTCATCAAGAACCTGCAAATTCGTGCTATCTTTATAAGAGCAGTATGATTCATCACTCTAATGCCTTGACACGATCATTCTGGTACATCCAGATAAGTTGACCATAAAGTTCATAGAAAGGTGTGAAAAGACTTAGCATGAGAAATGAGAATCATAAGAATGGTAAACCAATCATTTTATGGCATTAGCAGTTACAATTGGCATATAACAACAAAACTTAGAAAAATACTGAGGGAATATCTTTGTTTAAAATAATTCTATATTTTTCACATTTAACAATAATTTTTACTTTCTGTAGGGCGAAATAAGAAATAGGTGGTAGGTCCTATGGACTGGAAAACCTATGCAATGAAGAAAAAGGTAGTACTCTACTACTACTCTTTCATCTCCATAGAAATAATGGCTTTATTACATAACTGGAGAAAATATCTTTATTCCACATTCATCATGCCGGAGATCCAACTGTAAACTACTAGAAAGTTTTGCGGTCATATTTTCCCTTTTCTTCTGGTATCCACTCGGTATAATAATTGGTTTCTTTTCTATTGTCATCTAGAAGCTGTCAGAAAAAACTCGCACCTTCACACTCACTCTTCAAACTTACCGAACACATTTCAATATGCAAATGCTACCAACTGAGGCTACTGAATAGTTTTATGAAATACTCCCTCCGGTTCAAAACAAATATCTACTTTAAAGCAATCTAACAATTTGTGTTGACTCGTTGTCTTTGCATCATGTTGAAGGTTGAATATGTGATATATGGGCCAATATAAACACAAAGTTTGATAATCTTGTTAAAATACTGAACATCAACACGACAAAAATAACATGTTCAAGTAAACGAGTTTGGGTAGGGTTAACAAAACAAAATAATAAAATAAAAAAAATTAAACCCAACTATTCTTTTTTAAGATAAGCATGCCCCGATTCTATAACTATGTCAACTAAAATATTGCATACATATTAACAACATTTGTTGATTGCTCAAAGTTCAAATTCACAAATTAATATATTTTCAAAGATATAAAATGTCAAATTCATGGCAGAAGAGGTAATGGCTTATTTGTACAAATTATTATTACAACAGCAACCATGGTGTGCGTGCTATACATGTTTAATTAAACATGGTATGTCAAAGATGTCCAACAATGTTCCTCTACACAAACACGGATATGCTAAACCAATACATACTCGATTCACCTCGGCTCATGGATCATGAATCAAATTGCCAACTCTAGTTGTATCTGACTATTCGAATACATGAAGAAGAATTTAGCTATGGTTTGACTTTCACTCAGAGCCTATGTGCATTTTATCGTAACAAAATGAAGTTATTATAATTAACATGTGCTAAAGATATTTATTGTAACTTAAGCACACTTCACTGTGGAAAGAGGAAAATTGGCAATTTTGGGACAGAGGTAATACTGATTTTTAATAACAAAAGCATATTTCCTGATTACCCATTTATTCTTAGCATATATGTGTCCGTTGAATGCATAATATTCCGCAACATTACGATCTTCTCACTTTATAAAAATAAAACACAAACAAACAAGACGAAAAAGAAGAAAAGAAAAGTCCATTAGCTGAACTTTACTGTAACCCGTTACCAATACTGAGCTCAATCAGTGACTTGGTCCTTTACATTCTATTAAAACTTATGTTAGCAGTTGGCGGTATCACTGAATTGACTCCTACGCATAATTGACTTGGTCCCTTTACAGTTCCTAATGGTTCTTCAACCTAAGATATTCTTGTCGGGAAATTGCAGAGAAGTCGATTTACAACTATGTGAATCTAGGACTTCTTGGCAAATCAATTTGCCTTGGAACTTTAAGAACTTGCAGTTCCCAATGGTCCTTCAACCTAAGACATTCTCCGTCGGGAAATTGCAGAAAACTCGAGTTACAACTGTATATATCTAGGACTTCTTGACAAGTCAATTTGGGTTTCCCCCTTCATCAAGACAATCTTAATTTATTTACTCAACCCTTTTGCTAATTCTCTTGACAAATTCCATTGAACCAAAAAATGAACACAAATTTCCATGAGCAACTCCAACACAGAGAAACCTAAAATGTGAAAATTTGAAGATTCAACAACTGAGTCTTAGTTGGTTTCAGATGCTATGTACCTTTCACTCCCATCTGTAAGATTCTTCTATTCACATGATATCAATTCTTGATCGATAGCAATTCAAATAATTTATACGCAGACATAAATTCACATCAAAGAACTTCCACAAGATTGTGTGGGCATACAAATTCGAAACTACAAATCAGAAAATGGGTCTTCTTTATGAATCAAAGGAGATTAAGAAGTGTATTGAATGGGTCGTACCTGATTTCGCTGCAGAGGCGTCGAGATTCAATAAGCCTGCAATATTTGCTTCAATTTGTTCGGTACCTTCGCTTTCGTGTGTGCGTCTTCGGTTTAATCGATGGTTTACGACCCGACCCGACTCCTTCGGTGGTCTGGTTTTCATGATTACTTGGTCGACCAATTTGGTTTGGGCTTTCATAAGCCCATCGCCTCAAGGGTTCACAAGCACTGGCTCGCTGTATGGGTGTTCAATCTTCGACCGGACCGAACCGGTCCAATCGGTCAATTTACATTCTTTTACGTAGATTTTGAAGATGTTAACCGATTAAGGAAAAAAAGAAGTTATGGTACCAAAAAGAATTTTGTATATTTATTTTAGTATATTTGAGCTAAATGTTAGAATTTTTATGATAAATTAATTAAACTCGAGCCTAATATTTTATGACCAGATAAGCTCGTCAAACAAACTCATTTAAAGATTTTTCTAATTTTATATATAATTCTTCACTTACAATAAATATGTATGGTGAAAACTTACTGAGAGTTAGAAAAATAGAAATAAATTCAAACGTGACTATTTTTGCACGCTAAACTTGAATTTATTAATATAGGTTATTTTGTGTTTGAGACAAGATCAAGTTTTTTCTTCTTCTAAAACTATATCTTGGCAATATATACTATTCTTTGGAACCGAACTAGAGTTTAACTATATCAAGTTGTTTTGAGTTTGAAATTGAGTGGCGCCATATTTTTTTACCCGAGTCAAGGTTTGAAAAATTTAGACTCAATTCAAGTTGCTTACACCTCTAACCATAAGAAGAATAAAAAGTAATTACCGCGTTATATCGGTCCAAAATCATAAAATTTAAATAAAACAATGTATGACATATGAATTCTAACACTATATATTAATAGCAGCCGGAAACAAGGGTAAAGTAGAATTATGAGAGGGGTTGGTAATGGTTAGGTTGGTTAGCTACTTACCATATACAACCTTCCAATTAACATATTACAATTTACTATTCCTTTTCATTTCATAATTTCTCTTACAGTTTCTAGAAATTGATACCCAAAACTTCATTATTAGTAAAATCTACCTATATAAATGTGTAATATACTAATTTGAATAACAAGTTTGGATAATTAACTCTAAGTACAATACTAAGTTTATATTAACATTTGATCTATTTATTTTTAAATCTTATCTTATTTCGAATCATGTATACAAATCAGATATAAATTAGAAGACACCGCATATATATAATTACATAAACTTAATAATTTCTTTATTTTTTATGCATGTAGCAATCATCAACTACTCCCTTATTGTTGTTTCATTTTTCTACATGAATTATTGAAGGCAGTAGCTCTGGTCATTGCAAATTTAGACTAAATTACTCCTTAATTATGTTTATTAGATAGTATAACATAAGATCATTGACACCATATTCAAATATTGATTCATTGAAATTACATCATATCATCAAATGCCATTAGAAAGAAACATCAAAGAATAATGAAAACTACAAAGAAAAGGTTTACACAGATTTAATTGGACCAATACACTAAACATAAACTAAGAAATACATTTTTAAGGGAAAAAATCATGAATGAACTGAATAATAATTGTTGTTTGGTTCCTTTAAAATGGGTTTATAAATTCTCGGCCAAAATGTCCCTCCAAAAGCTGTTATCGTCGTCGTTAATTAATTTCTCCAAGTCATCAAAAATGTTCATAGTCTCAACTTGGTTATTAATGGGTGCACAAGTCTCTGGGGAGGAGGCTGGAACAAGATTTGGAAGAGCCTTCTCTTTCTCAATCTGGTTTTCATGAGAAGAATTAGTACTGGTCAACGCTGACCCATCATCAACATTGTCCTCACTCTTCAATAGATCTTCAAAGCATGCCCATGGATTTTCATTTTCATTTTTCTCAGCCTTTTGTTCCAAGCACTGAGGTTGACTTTGAGGCTGGAGGGTTGAGAGGTCAAATGGGTTGACATTTTGGGGGTCAAAGAGGTGGTTGGGGTTGACCAAATTTGTGGGTGCACCAATGAGTTGTTGCATTAGGCCCTGCAGGAGGTGGAGTTGGGGTAGTCGTTGGGGGTTGTCCCAATTAGGGGTTATGAGGTTTCCGATTTGGGATGCAAGAAGCAGCCTGGAGAGGTTCATGACCTGAGTGTAGTCAGTTCTTGGCCTGTGGGTTGTCGGGTCGAAGCCCATTTGGAGCATCTTCTTCCTCATGTGGGTGTTCCAAAAGTTCTTTATCTCATTGTCTGTTCTCCCGGGAAGATGCGCTGCAATCTTAGACCACCTAAAAGAAAAAAAGTTATAACTTGGTTAACATTTGATTGAACAAGGTCTCATATTTTTTTCACAATAATTTTTTTTTGAATAATTACACTTTCCCCTACACTACCCAAAATTTGTATCCCTCACAATGATTCAAACTCAAGCTTACCCACTAAAATTATGAGTTTAAAACCGTTAAGATGTCCCCTTGGAAACACAAGGTAGCATCCACACACTCAAGGAGGAGCTCCAAAGCAAAGCAGTCTATTGAATAAGTGGTATTAGAGATCGGTCACACGTATCTTATGATCTGAATAGACATGTCTTTATATAGAGTTAGAGGCTAGCATATGTCAAAAGGGATCGGACCCGATGGTTAGAAGAATCTTAAAACCATCATTAGAACTAGGATTACAAATCTAACCCAAAATGTCATATGAGTCAACAGGTGAGCGTGTAAGACAGTTGAGAATTAGAACGAAACAAACAGATGTTATGACGGCTTTATACAGAAGGAGGAGATTGTTTTGTATGTGGTCACATGTGAGTGCTAGTCCTACTATACTAGTCATTAAGTTAAGAGCAGGGTCCAATATGCATATCTATTTTTTTTTTATACGTTCCTTAGTAAAACTCATTTCTCCCTAATTAACAGTCCCTGTTAACCCGCCCTTTCGTTCACCAGAAAAAATATATTACAACATAATGCTACTTTACATGAAATTCTTGAATCTTGATGTGTTAAAGGGGAAAAGATAAGAAGCATACTTGTTCCCAAGAACTGAATGAAGATTAGTGATAATCCGCTCTTCGTCGTCCGTAAACTTTCCCCTCTTGATGTCAGGCTTGAGGTAATTAGTCCATCTCAGCCTGCAACTCTTGCCGCACCTGTTGAGCCCCGCGAGCTTAGGGAGAGACCTCCAGCTTCCATGGCCCTTCTTGCTAATGTACTCAACGAGCATACGATCCTCTTCCTCGGTCCAAGGACCCTTCTTCAGCCCCTTCTCATCACAACAAGGAGACCTCATTTTCTCGATATAGAAAACAAGAAAGAATAGTGTATACACGAAAATATGTGTTGATTGATTAAGGTATGGGTTTGGTTTTGGATTGTGAGTCGTATGTTAGAGCTAGGCATGTAAGGTTTTTATAGGTGCAAAAGATTTAGATGGTGACATCACCATCATTCTTGCTTCTTGATTTCATTGGATCATGGATAAATATATAAACTAATCTCATGTTTTGCTTCCATGAACAAGGCAAGAAGGAGAAAGTCACCTCGTAAATTAATACTCGTGTTTTGCTTTCTTTCGGAGAATTGGGAGAAACCAATGAATTTGTTAGCTGACACCTAAACAAGGATTAGGTATTGTAAGTACGTGTTCAATAAGGGTACACCTGGTAGAGATTTTCTTGACCATAAATTAACAACCGTATGTATTATGTGGATTGATTTAATAAAACCTCACTTCAGGATAAAGTACTTCTTGATTAATTTGAAAATCAAAATTTGAGTTTAACGATATTTGAATTCTTAATGATAATTAACAGAAGGTTAGTTGTTGAAAACATTTGTATGCATTGTTTCTGGGCCGCTCCAAATCGGGGAACCCAAAATTGCCGCCGTCGTCATCGAAATTCAGAGAGCCCAAAAACCCCGTGGAGATCCCAATCCTCAGCCATTTTCAGGGTCCCTTTTTTGGGGGTTTCTCGAGAAAATTGGGTTATGGGTTTCTTGGGAAATCTGGATTTTGGGTCTCGAGCTCCGATTGGGAGTGAAATTGGGGGACGTCGAGGTATAGAGGCGTGCAACAGAGGAGAAGGGGGGTGTGGGTGGCAGAGATAAGAGACTCGGCGTCGCCGGGAGGGAGGATGTGGCAGGGGACGTTCAACACGCCGGAGGAAGCGGCCTGGCCTACGACAGGGCCGCCGTCAAGCTGCGTGGCCCAAACACGCTGCTCAACCTCCCCCAGCAAGCGCCAGAGGAGGAACCTGATGGTATTGTCGCCAAAGAAAAGCGTTGAAGCAAAAAAAAAGGAATGGTTTAGTCAATAAAATACAAAACGTATGCTTGTTCAATTATTGATTCTCAAAATTGGTTAAAGCCGAAATTGAGATAATTCGCTGGTTCAATTATTGATTGCGAGGGTATTTTGGTCATTTCATAAGTTTTTTACCGGCGCGAGACAAAAAACTAATGGAGTAAGAAAAAAACATGTTTTGGTGACTTTAAAAATTAAATTTAAAAAGTTGAATACAAATTTTTTGGTGACCTATATAAAATTATCCCTTTAATTTATGATCGTTATATGTAAGTTTTATATAGAGCTTAAAAAAGATCATTTTTTACACGCTTGCTTATTATATCCATCATATTATTGTATGATTTCATCATTTCAATGTGTTTAAGTTATATCAAAATAATTGCATGTTTAGAAAGCGTAATTGGCATAGTGATATAAGGAGGCTCTACCTAACCAGCGGCCAAGATTCGAGCCGATTTATATCTTTAAAAAGAAGATATATTTCCTCGCTTCATTTTAATTATTTCTTTATCATTGCAAGTTTGTACTCTAACCCGACAATCTTTGCCTGCGACATATAAGAGTTCTAGCTAATAAGTTTCTCTTTGGCAACCTCGGATCGTAACTTCCAAAACCTCGAATGACCATACTCTTTGATAATTTACCTGGGAGACTTGTATAGAGATATAAAGTCAAAACTCAGTCATTTTCATGATATATTCAAAGTTGATTTATAAAAGGAATTAATGCTTTCGAACAAGTTTTGTTATATATACATTATTATTCATGTATATGCTATATACAGTAAATATATGGCGGCATTTTATGATGGAAAACACCCTAATGCTTCAATATTAACCTGTCAATTTGGCATTTGGTTTTCCAATTTATCTAATCATGACCAACTTGTAGTTCTGATGTGGATAGTTCGATTAAAATACAGTATTAATTCATGATAATATAATTAGTAGTTTTAAATGATAGGAGCCGTTTAATTTTCACAATAGTATCAACATCATCACTGTCATATTATAATATTGTTGGTAATTCCTAACATAGATTTCATGTGAAATTAACATGCACTTATTTTGTATTTACATTAAGGGAAAATTTCATATGCCCACTCTTAACTAGACGAATTATACTTAATCTCGCTTAATTTTAAAATAAACTTGTAAAGTCTTTTAAATTTGAAAAATTTTCACTTTACCATTTTCCGTTAAATTATGTTTCTCTTAAATTATGTTCATTTTTTGTAA
>JAYMTP010001266.1:0-25111 GCA_036897365.1 Geranium brycei | reverse complement strand
CAACGGTAAAAAAAAGTTATCACCAAAATTTAACATAACATCATTTCTAAACATTTAAACAGGGGCGACCCTAGCATTCTTGAGGCCTTAAGCGATACTCATATTTTGTTATTAATTGAGTAAAAATAGATAAATCTATAACAATAAAGTATATATAATCTATCATATATTAGAATGTCAAATTATTTTTATTTTTCGTCGTCATCCAATCGGTTTTTATGAAATCATCCAATTATTTATAAAACTTTAATATACCAAAAATTCCTCTTATTACATAGAGTCAATAATCGTAGCAAAACATACTACCAAAAATATATTCCGAACTATAGCAAGTGCTTGCTTTTCCATTCTATCAAGTGCTTGCTTTCGAGTTTTCTCAGCTATGGGCTGTCTATAGCTGGACCCAAAGCTCCTCTTAACTCTAGAGCTCAACAAATCTGAAACACAAAAGAAATTAGGACCAACCCAATTCATTTAATTTAAAAGTGTCTCCAATTTGAAATTGAAGTTCGAACTCGCCAGAGATGACGGTTCATTCTTGCCGGAATGACTTTGATACAGGTCAAATAGTTGGACACGTGGAGGACTCATCGGAACGGGGCTTGCAACCTCGTCGGAATCGGTGGAATGTCCTCACCGGAACAAGTTCGGAGCCGAGCGGACCGACCAGACCTGAACGCAAGCAAGGGTGTCCCTATCATTAAGCGAGTGAAGCCACTGCTTAAGGCTCCTAACCGAAAAAAGTCCCCAAAATACACAAGCATATAATAAACAGATTTTTTGGTGGATTAAATTTTAGAAATAATTGGATGATTTCATAAGAAAATAATTAAATGACGATGAATAAGGTTTTTGAACCCTAAACAATTAGCATGTATTCATTTCTACATCTATAATTCAAGAAACCAAACCACAATTCTATAATTCAAGAAATTCAAACCTAAAAAAGGCAGGCTTAGATCATCTCAAACTAGTAATTCAAATTAGTAAGATTGTCATACACATATAAGTTCCAAAAGTAAGATTGTCATACATATAAAGCATTATAAATTAACACAATTAATACTAGCTTCAAAACATCCCAAGGCCTATAGGCTCTACCTTATAAGGAGCATCTCCAATAAAGTCTTCAAAATCTTTTGTTTCAAGGTTGTACAAGAAAGCATATCAAATTCGACGTGTCGAACAAGATTTTCTTCCGACAAGCCGAGTAACACATTGGAAGTAGAGAGACAAGATCGGAACCATAACCCAACTCTGAATCAGGATCTTGAAAGTCTGCTTTGTTGAACTTAGCGTTGGGATCTGATATTGAAAATAGTCTAGTCCAGGACGACGACTTCTTCTCCTTGGTGACCCAAAAATCATAACTCCCAGAAGTCATGTCGACCAAACACAAGTTCCCATCCAACGCAGTGATCTCGAATTCTGACTTACATGATGGAGTCCATGTCTCGAAAAACTCATCTTTCTCAAGATCAAAACCTCGGATCACACCCAATCGTTGAGAGGTTCCAGAGAAGTAGAGACAATCATTGGCGTAGGTGGTGGTCCAAGTACTCCAGAATCCAGAATCCCGTTCCGGGAAGCCATCGGGCAATGTTCGAACTTGTCTCCAAGTGCCGCCGGCGGCGTTTACATCGTAAATCATGAGATCACGAAAAGGGAAACCTGGGGAAGGTTTATTGATGATTGTGACGAGACTGTAATGATCGCCGCCGCGATGACCACCGAAACCGGCGAGGCGAACATTTGTATTGCCGGCCGGGTTGGGAGGTACAATGTGGTACTTTTAAGGTTGATGGGTCCAACAAGGCCACGCCACGAGTGAGACCGTCTTGAGCAACAACGACAAGGCCGCCACAAGAAGCAATTACCTCTTCAAAAGGAAAATGGGGGCACACAATCTCTTGTTCTTGTTTTGGTTTTTCAAATGCAACAAAGAATAACAAGAGTATTCACCTTTTTTTCGAACGACGGAAAAAGTTCGGTCCGAGGAGGCGGCGCGGTGGAGCTCAGGGAATGAAGAACCGTCGGATGTGAAACGCAACACCGAATGGAATCGACTTAGACTCGGATTCAATCTCAATCTTGATATTCCCAATCTCATCATTTTTTCTTCTCCTTTGTTTGTTTGTGTTCAGCCACAGAATGGAACTCAAATCATACTTAATTATATACTCCAACCCAACCTTAGGGTTAGGGGTGTTAAAAAAATCGAACCGACCAAAACCAACCAAGCTAAACCGAACTGATCGGTTCGGTTAACTGACTGGTTTGGTTTTGGTCGGTTCGGTTTGGTTTTGGTCGCTTCCTCAACCAAAATGGGCAAACCCAAGTGACGATTCGGTGACAATAGGGCCTGCCCAAAAAATTTTTAAACCTAAAGCAAAAGTTGTTAATAAGACTTTTTGCTCCAAACTAAATATTGACTCGATCATTTATTCTAAAATTTGGGGTATTTTTAAATCATATTTGAGCATTTTTCAATCATATTACAATCCTATTTTTCAGGTGGGACTAAAACAAATGTCTTATTTAGTTTATGAACGAACCGACCCTGGTGACGATTCGGCGTTGGCGTTGCCTCTAAGCCCCCAGATAAGAATGAGAATGAAAATGACACTTCGCAGATTCGAGCTCGAACTGGTCTAATCGAGACCTCGGCTCCGGCGAGGTCATTATGGCGGTGTCGTCGCGACTAAACTCTCTGGAGGTTCGAATCGGAGTTCGCGGCTATGTCGATCGTCGCTGTTCTATCCTCAAACGGTGCTAGAAACGATGCCGTTTTTAAAATAAATAAAAATAATTAAAATCATCAAGCTTCGAACTATTGACATCAAGGGTATCAAGCCCGTCCACAACCACTTAATGACTCATTTGTTGATTTTTACTTTATTTTATTTAAAATATGCAGATAGGGAGCGAAAAATCTAAAACATTCGGTTTAGTTAGTATTTTATATAATTGTAAATTCAATGTTTCTTTTGTTGTAAATTAGATTCAAATTATACAAATAGGGAGCGAAAAATCTAAAACATTCAGTTCGGTTTAGTTAGTATTTTATATAATTATAAATTTATTGTTTCTTTTGTTGTAAATTAGATTCAAATTCGTTGTTTAAATCGAGCGTAAATTTAACATCGAAAAAATTGTTTCCAACCGAATAGAATCGAAACCGAACCGTTTCTTCATAATAGTTTTGGGTTTGGTTCCTATATTGAGAACCAACGGGTTTGATTCGGGACAGTTTTGATTGGTTCGATTCTGGTTCGAAACCGTGCCACCCCTAATTTTATATTAGAATATTCAATGTAATTAGACAATTTTAAATTAAATCCTATAAACCGTCTTAACTTTTAGGAATTTGTCGAACTCAATTTAGCTCGAAAAATTTATTCAGCTCGAGGTTTAATCATATTTAAGTTTGACTGGAAAAAAAACAAGTAAGATCAAATTTAATTTTTTTTATTTTCATTTTGAATATTCATCTTAATTAACAATTCTATTTTCATTGCATTAAATGAAATATGTATAATAATTAGTTAAATCTTCTTGAGTTGAAAGTTTGAGCTCCCTAACTCAACTCTTTTATTAATCAAGTATCACTTAAAATTAACTTGAATCTAAATATCTAACAAAATAAATTCAAGTAACTAAACTTTGTTTTGAAATGCCAAATTATGAACTTCAATGAACTAAGTTTTTGTAAATGAATAATTGTATCTAAATCAAAGCATTTTAATGTTGTTACAATATCGAAACCTACGACCTCAACAATGTCCTTTAGATGGAACAGATAAGAAAAAACCAGAACGAGAAGGGAAAGGAGATGGACGAAATATTTTATTCTTTGCATCTTTTATAGGCTCATCTTCTTCATCATCGTCCAAGTGTTTCTTGCCAGATTCAGCACTTTTGTATGGAGATTTCTGTGTAATTCTGCAGAACAAAGCATTTGTGACGATAATGACACATGGGTTGTTGTTTAAAAAACGTAAACTCGACTCATGGAAGAGTTCAAACTAATAAGTGAAGGTTTCAAGATGTTTACAGTGTCGGGTTTCATGTATTTTCGACGTGTGACTAAAACAACCTATTTTGTGTTCATCAAGTTCCTTGGTCATGGTCAAATGTAGGTAGTTGGGCTGGGCCCAAACGACAAGCCCAACTCACTTAAAATATTGTGTTGGTAGGTGGAGTCGTGGAGACCTAAATTTGTTAATAAGTTGGTCTCTTAATTCATATTTTTCTGAAATGAGTTTCGATGACACATGGGTTGAGTATTTGCATTACGTGTGGGACTCAACACTGAACTGCGAGTTTTAACCCGAAACATGATGACGTAGAAGAGTGTGTGTGGAGATGGGCTAGACTGATGTTAAAGCCCGGCCCACCTAAAAACTTAAACTGATAGGTGAAAGTCGAAACTTGTTAATATGTTGGTCCCAAATGAGTTATATTAACACCCCTTCACTTGTCGGTCAAATTGAGTATTTATATTATGTGAGACTCAACACGTGGATTGTGGGCTTTTAACCCGAAATATGATGACATAGAACAGTGTAGGCGAAGAGTGCCAAACACATGCTATAACCCGACTCATCTAAAAACTCAAACTGATAGGTGAGTGTTCAAACTTGTACATAACAAATAATAACTCTTTAGAACCATTGTCCTAAAAATCTTCGATTGATTCCCGATCAGTCTTCAATTAATCTTCTTTTAATCTCCGATTAGTTCCAGATTATTTCCATATTAATCACTGATTAATCTAATAAATTTCCGACTAATCTCTAAAATGTCCTCCCCACCCTACTAGCGTCTATCTATCGTATTTTAAAACATTGATTAGAATCCATGAAGATACATAGCATTCATTATACTTCTTGAACCAATCTACATAACTATAAATATCAATCAAATTCTCTATACATCTGTTCCATAATTTCCAAAACCAGAACAGCATCAAGTTCATAAACCATGTTTCTGCTATTGTACTAAAGCTTTTTAATGTCATAGATTTACCTGTCCCGGCGCTTTGCAAGAAAGCTCTGAATCGAGCGCTTGCGCGCAATCGGGAGGTCTGCAAAACGAGAATCACAGTCAAAACTCAAAACCCATTTCATAATTTATCATACTGATGAAGGGTTGACTTTAGAAGAAACATTGCCTGCTGCTTGTAGCTTGCAGATTGAGTGCAAGTTGGATTTCTGAGGACAGCTTGTTTGATCTGGTTTTGGAGATTTTGTGACTGAATGAGTTGCAAAAGCTGAATCACCAGCTAGAAGCATAATGGCTTGAGCCTGTAATGACATCAAAAATTGTTCTTTTTATCGACTAATCATCCATTTGCATAAAAATGAAAACTCGATGCACATCTTGGCTCAAAACTAGAAATTATGCAAAACACACTAGAATTTTGGAGTTTGGATCATTACAACAGTGAAAGTTGAAAAAAACAGAATCAGCAGCTAGAAGCATAATGGCTTGTGGCTATAATCACATCAAAATCATTCCCTTTTATTGAACTAATCATCAACTTGTAGCATATCTTAGCACAAGACAAGAAATGATGCAAAACCCACAAGCATTCTGGAGTTTGGATCATAATGGATATTGTGGCTATAATCACATCAAACCCATTCCTTCAATGGACTAATCACCATAATCATATCTTAGCACAATATCAAAATCTGATGAAAAACCCACAAGCATTTTGGAGATTGGATCATTAGAACAGTGAAATATTCATGGTTCAATACCTTCTCGATCGTCACATTGTCAAAAACACTCACAGCTCCTTCATAAAAGATTGTGAGCTGTGTTCCCTGAGGATTGTCATGTGCTGCTCCCCTTTCAAACACAACAACATACAAAAAACACAAAAATTTCATTCCCCAAAAAAAGAAAAGAACAATCAAATCATTGTCAATGAAAGAAAAGGTACCGAACCTGAACGATGATCCACCAGGAAGCAACTTCCTCTCGAGCAAGGAAATGGGGCGCGGGAGATTGGAGGCGGGTTTAGGAGGCAAGAGGGCTCGAGGGGGAGACATAGTTTTGGTAGCAGAAGTGGCATTGCTATGCTGAGTTCTGTCAAGAAGATACTTCCTGAAAAAGTCAATGGCAGACATGTCTTTTGCCAGTTTCAGGTCTGTTTCAGGACAGCCCTTATCCGAGACAGCCTCCAAGTTCTTCTCCAAATCAAATCCAGACAATTCCACCACATGATCACTCTCTTCTGTTCCCATGAAATCTTTGGTCACCAGAGCTCTATTGCTGCTGCTACAAGACATATCAAAGAAATCGACTGTTTTGGAGAATATGAACCAAACCCGCCTTCGAAAATCTGTTTTGGGGATTGAAAACACAGAGAAAAGAGAAATTTATCAAAATGGTGGTTGTAAATTTTTGCTCTTTGGGGAATTTCATCAAACAGTTGGTGTGCATTGTGAATGGGAGAAAGACTACATATAAATGGAGATGGATTGGGGGTTAAATATTCGATGGATTCCAAATCCAAGTTTTAACTTTTTACTGTGACCGAAATCGAAATGACTTGAACGAGGACACCAACTTAAATAACAAGTTTGAACTTCCATTTATCAACTTAAACTGGTTACAGTTTAAAATAGTATTAGAATTTGGTCTATTTATATATGTATTGTCATGTTTCAGTCAAAGCTACACAGTCCATTTACACGTGTGTATCCTCAATTTGACATGCACGTAACAAAAGTTTCAACAAAATTCAGATATCAACGACACAAATCTCTAAGTCTGAGATATACACAATTCGATTGGGGCGGAGATTACAAAACTTGCCTCTCTTAGCCCGTAGTGATTTTTCTCTTTATAAAAACGACATTTGAATAGGATCGGACTGATTTTGCAATTCCACTCTAATCAATCGGAGATATCGGATCCCTTTAAATTCATGATATTTTGCATCGCTATTATAAAGAAGAAAATACTATAAACCTGACGAGACATAATAATCATGACCCGATTAGACATAAACATAATCACAAAACTCATTACCATTCCTAAACCCATAATGAGGGAATCAATGATGTTTGTAATTTTCTGTCTGAGTTTTTCCTATTTGGAAGCAAAAGTTGGTGTGAAAATTATTTATTACACATACAATAAATCATAGCAACCTTTTTTTGTTTTTATTCCTATTGTTAAAAGATAATTAAGCACATGTTTTTATTTTGATACAGTGTAATTGAAAGAACCAATGATAAAAGCAACAACTTTTATAAAATTCCAAATAGTAATAAGCAAATAATAAGACAAAGAACTCATGTCGGCAATTGCAAAGCATGTTGCTTAGAGTTTACACTAATAATTACCCACTAAAATCCATGTAATTAATCATCATTATAAAAAAAGTATTGTCCTTTCTCTCACTATATATATTTTTAATTTTTTTAGCATGTGATGGCTTTTATATAATTACAATATAATGTATTGTTTTAAGTTGATAGGTCTGGCAAAATCTTGCAAGAAAGTGATTTTATTGTACTTTTGGCCATAATAATGACTAAAGACAAGGATTCAACATAGTTTCTGCATCTGCAAAAAATAGGATCATCACCATAAAATTAGGGCACAAATTACAAATAATCAAATACAATCATTCACATTTCACAATGCTTGAAATAAAATCCAAGGAGAAAGAACCAATATAGAGTTGACTACATGATTATAGTTTGTTTTGGACACTTCCGTCACGACTAAGTTTTTTTTAAATATCTTAAACTAGTGTTTTAAAAATGTTAGGTGCAAATGGAGCGATTAGAGTCTTTAGAGATTAATTGGAAATTATTAAAGGACTAATCTGACCCGTTTGAAAATTTTAAAGCAAGTTTAGAAACAATCCAAACGAAAAAAAAGGGTCTGAAATTCAAACAAAACAGTGCTTTTGGTACAATTTCCGAACAATGCTTGAACGTAAACCTAGTAGAAATAAAGAGAGAATCAACTATATGATTTTCTTTTTCAACAATAATTTAAATAACTACATCTTCGACACAAAGATTGAAACCAGAGACTTAATATATGAGATATTTGTCATTTCAGCCCACAACTTTTGGTATTTAATTATGTTATGTTTTGGACACTCGGGTAACGGTCAAAAAATTAACAATATTTTTTTTGCGAATTGAGTCGAAACTAAACAAAATGGATACTGTAGACACCAAATCTGATCGAAAAAAAGTTGTTGCAGGTCTGAAATTTGAACAAACAAATATTTTCAGTACCATTTCCAAAAAAGTGTCCTAAACGAGAGAATTTAGTGATTTCGGTTTCCTACTTATCGGATCAGAGATATCAGATCATAATCATCATCATATTCGAAACACGGTGATTTGGACGGATTTAGTGATTCCCGCCCCCATCCCTACATCGTCGATTCTACCGAACAACATTACAAATATTCAACAAAAATCAAAATATGCTGATCTCTTCAAAGCTCAACAGATTCAAATGTAAAATATTACAATCATTCACAAGAATTACCCAAAACTAATCCTCCATGACGAATAAAAACCATCCTCTTGTGATCATGTTAACAATACTAAACATATCAAACAAGATTCATAAAGTCAATAAACTGACCTATAAAAATTCAAATGGCATACAAATCTATAACCCGGGTTTTGATTTCAAGGTTGCAACCGAATTATTCTGAGAACTTGGGATAATCATAAAGACTACATACCGGGAAAGGGAGAGAGGTTTCATTGTCTGTCATTGCCAATTTTAGGACTCGCTCGTGAATCAGAAGGATCAATGTATCTCCAAAAAAACGCCAAACTACTCCCCATGATGTTCATAACCACAGCAGACATAGCGGGCGGTAATGCAACCATCGACGAGCTGAAATGGGCAGTGGCCAAAACCACGGCCAAGGAGGAGTTTTGCATACCGACCTGCAGTTTCAATCAAGAAAGGCCGTCATTACAATTATTATGATTTCTGCTCCTGTCTTAAGCGAAAATTTGTATAAAAACGTATATTTATATTCTGCATATTTTTCATATAATATTAATACCTCTATTGATATTGCTCGCCGTTGTTGTTCTCCAAAACCTCCGATGGCAGCTGATATATACCTTCAGAGGAGACGATTATGTGGTAAAGAAAAATAAACTGATATTTACGGAAGTGCCTAGTTTATATTTATATTTATATTATCAGCAATGCCTAGTTCTAGTAATTTAATGCAAGTGTATAAATTATTTCGGCTCAAAATCACAATAATCAGACTTAAGAGAGAACCGATAAATCCAGATTGTAAATTTCATAATCAAGACAAGGCAAGATAAGTTAATGATGCCAACAAGCGATTCTTAAGAGTGTATAATAATAAGAAAATTTAGAAGAGAAGATTAAAATTTACCCGACAAAGAAACCAGCAAAATGCAACAAGAACACAGATAACATGATAACCCCGAGTTCTCCAGATAATATCGTTCGAGCACGAAGCAAAGGGGACATATCAGCTGCCAATGATGCACCGACAAGCGAAGACTTGAGAAGAACAACATTTTCGGAAAATATGCTGAAAAGTGTTAAAAATAAGTGATATGTGAGAAAAATAATAAATCAATACAGCATATAAATTATGAATGACTATATCAGTGGAAGATAGGTAAATATAGAGTATAGACCACCCAAACCTGCATGCAAGCAACGATGCAGCTAAAACGGAAAAGAGAGGCGCAAAAGGTGTTACGATCTTCACCACTTTGGGGAATGCACGTTGCATATACGAACCCATCAAAATTGGAGCCACGACGACCTTAGAAGATAAGAAAATGAGAAGTGAGAAAAAATTTTAGGATGCAAAGTAATTATAAAAAAAATCCAAATTACCTCTAAATAATTTCAAACAAATATATTTTGTAGGATCCAAATGTTGACATTTCATTAAAATTCAAGCTAAATATTTATCATTTTAGTAAACTAATGAAATAATAACATTTGCATCTTCGAAGTATTAATTTACGGAAAATTATAGAGGTAATTTAGACTTTTCATATTAATGGTGGATTTCGATTAAGATTCACCTGCAATGTACTGATAGAAAGTTTAACAGCATCGACCAGAACATAAGTTCCTGCTAGAATCTTCGTGAGAAGAGGAGTGAGAACCACTGCTGCGAGAGTTGTGCAGGCCGTCATTATGATTGATAGAGCAACGTCTCCTTGAGCGATTAACGTCACCTGAAACACTAATCCACGGAAATGGAAGTGAACAGGAAATCTCTCAAACAAAAGGGAAATAATATTTTTGAATATGGAAAAGAAGTAAGCTTACCACATTGGAGGCAGTGCCTCCAGGGCAACAAGCGAGCAATATTAGACCAACCGAAAGTGACGGTGAAAGCCCCAATGCTTTGCTAATGATCGCTCCGAGAACGGGCATGATGGTATACTGAGCAATACATCCAAACAGTATCTGGCCAGAAGTGAAAAGTAACAAATACCCGAATTCAGAGACTTCCGCACAAGAGAAGTTTTGTGGAATTGGATTGATTATAGAAGTCGGTGCTTGCGTGAATTAAGGTCAATCAGGTGACGGGGAGATAAATGGAAGTGCCTCAAACTAGTTGCTAGGTTGTCTTGACAACTAAACATCAGTCCCTACTTGTCCAATTAATCCCTAGAAGGCCCTCCCTACCATATATTTCTTACACCAACACAAAACTCCATCAGTTCCACCAAAATTTCACAACGTAACTTAAGAACCCAAAAACAAAAGCATACCCATTCCTCAATTTTTACAAACTAACCCAAAGCAATCACCTTTAACAAACTCAATAGAGTAGCTCATCAATATCAAACCAATCGCCACCAACACAAAACTCCATTACTTCCACCAAAAATTCCCAATGCAGCTCAAATCCCACAAACCATAAGCATTTCCCATTTCTCAATTTTCACAAAATAACCCAAATCAATGACCTTTCAACAGACCCGATAAATGAGCTCATCAACCTCAATGAGAAGCTGAATTAGGAAACTCACACCAAAGCTATCACCTTTAAGGCTATAACAGACACATCAAAGAACTTCATCAATCTCAAACCAATCACCTCCAACACAAAACTCCATTACTTCCATCAAAATTTCCCAATGCAACCAAATCCCACAAAACATAATCATTACCCATTTCTCAATTTTCACTAAATAACCCAAATCAATCACCTTTAACAGACCCAATAAAGGAGCTGGTCAATCTCAATTCTCAAATGAAGAGATGAATTTGGGAAACGCACACCAAAGCAATCACCTTCAACAGACCCAACAAAGAAGTTCATCAATCTCAAACCAATCAATCACCACCAACACAAAGCTCCATTACTTCCACCAAAATTTCACCATGCAACTCAAATTCCAAACACATAATCATCACCCATTTCTCAAATTTCACAAAATAACCAAATCAACCACCTTTTTCAACATACACAACAAAAAATCCATATGAAACAGAAAACTCACCGAAAGAGGCCTCTGCATGAACAAACCAGCCATGTCCTTGAGCTCCAGAGTGAGACCCATAGACAACATTATGAGACCCAGAGAGAGGCTGTACGAGGTTGGACCTGTCTTGGCAAACCAGGAAAAAGCAGATGGCTTGAAGCAAGCAACAACACCTCCGGCGGTCACATAGAGAGGGTACAAGCTTGCAGCTATGGAAATCATCATTTCCCATCTGGGTTTTGCTGGGGTTGCAGAAAGATGGCTGCTTTCTTCATGAACTGACCTGATTTTGGGCAGATTTCTGAAATCTGATGGTGTGGAGAGTGAAATTCTAGGTAATGGTGTTGTGGGTCTGAGAAGAGAAATTGGTGGGCGGGTTTGTGGGGATGGAGTGAAGGAACTGAGCCTGGAGGAGAGTGACATGGATGAAGAACTGAGGAGCTGTGGCACTGAGACTCAGATTTTACTTTCAGAGTCAAAATGCAAGCTTTTCTCTGCTATGGAAATTTTCAGTTGTTGGGGACCATTTATTTTCAGAGGAAATTCATTTTTGTTTTAATTTAATCTTGAAAATATATGATATTATGCTAATTATTAGTAACATTTGATTTTTGTTCTGTTTAGTTTTATAACATCCCAATTTATCATAAATTTTATCAAAATTGATCTTCAAATTTTTAAGGGATAAATATGGTTAATTATACATGATTCTAGTCTATCTATACCTAACTACAAAAGTTTTATTATTCATATATTTTTATTTTTATTTTGTTACACTTTGAGTATAGTTAAATCTAATAAAAATAATATATGAAATTCTCAAAATATCTTCACCGTATAATTTTCAACACTCAAAATGAAATGACAAATTTACCTTCAATTAAATACCACATTCAACCTAAGATTCAAGGGCAAAATTATCTTTTAAAATAAAAATTCAATAAAAACATCTTCAACCTCTTGCTCTCGGATTCTGACCGTGGTCGACTCCAACATCGAGCTAGGATCCGACGACAAAAGAATCCATCTCCAAGAAGCTAAGCTGAGCATAAAGCATCAAGGCGCATAATATAATATCCCGATCTACCAGAATAAGGGTCAAAAGATCCCTAAACCCAACTTGTTATCATTCATTTCTCTTGCAGTAAAGCATTATGAAATAACAATTTGAAGACACCAAAAGTTGAAAAAAAACCAATATTTATGTTATGTAGTAACATAAATACCCACTAAAGATCTTTAAAACTTCATAATGACCAAAACATAGCCTCCACACAAGAAGTGCAATAAAACTCACCAATTTTCCATATCCATAACACAAAATGCAAAACAAAAACAAAACATAGAGTCCCTAAAACCCTCCAAAAGAAACAACAGCTACTCCCTACAACTCCAAAACACACAAATGACAGAGATCCTAGGTAGCAGCTGGGATGGATGGAACTGAGTTCTCCATGGAAATCTTCCGGTCACCGGAGTTGAGGCTGAGGTTCTTGGTGAGATCCGCCAGCGACGATGGATCGGAGACTGTCTTCACTTGTTGTGATTCCCCGGCTTGAGCTGCTGCTGCTGCTGCTGCTGCAGGCTTGCTGCTTCGTTTGGCGACACCAGACTTCTCGCGAACCTCGTAGAAATTGAAGTCATCAAGTAACGATGTTTTTGCAGTGTAGCTCTTGAAGATCTTCAGCATTTCCAGACCTTGCTTCATGCCAATCTGTAATGAGAAGGTTATGGCAATGACACTCTATGTAAGGTTCGACTAGCAATTATATTAGCACCTAGAAATCACGAGTTTAACTACAAAAAGAACTACGTGAAACAAAATAAGTGTCACCTAATTTCAACATTTTCTCGACTTTTGAGCAAGGTTCCTAAAAAATGGTAGGTGCTAGTCGGGCGGATAGAGACTCTGGGGATTAATTGGATTTGAATTCCTCTATTTTTTAAATTTTTATTAAATAAGTTATTATATATACCCAATTAAAATATGATATATAAAAATAATTATACATATTTAGAATATAAATATATACATTTTAATATTCGTTACATTTTACCTTCAAAAATAATAAAAGTACCAATAAAAATTTTTTCTTAGTATAAATTATTTTATTCTTTAGCATTTTATATTATTATTAGCTTAAAAATCAATTTCGAGAAAAAATGGCTTAAATCTGCCTAGCCGACTTGATCCGCCCAATTATGTGTTTTATCGGTGTTCTAAAAATCCCGATTTTTAGAACATTGCTATTGAGATTCTTGAAGAATCTGGCAGCAAGAATAACAAAACGAGACACGGGGAGAACATCTATAGCTTTTAAAATCAATGTTCTAAAAACAATAGGTGCTAGTCGGGTGAATACTGAACAGGGTCTCCAGAGACCATCAGACCAAGTCTAAAATTCATAGCATATGGAATGTCGGGAATGAAAACGTAAAATAGGTACCTCCTGAGTGTCCCTCGTGTAAGTTACGTCCTTGTTATCGTTATTCTCCAGGATAATGTGACGCAGCTGAGAATTCGGGACGTCTTTCACTATATGCCACTTCACGGGGAAGAAGCCGTTCCACTTGTCGAGTTGCCAAAAGTCCATGTCCTTGTTGAAATCCACGTTGCCAATCATCTCGGCGCACCCTACGAATTGTCCGCTTCCGTTTACCTGAAAGTTATGCTCAGCATATTAATAGAAAAGAAGACAATCTATATAACGGGTTTTCATTTTCATGATTGATTCAAACTCACCGAGAAGAAAAGGAAGACCGGACACTTGGTGCCCTTCTCACTGGCTCTTGCCTCCGCGTCGTGAAATGCAGCATCGAGCTTCTTGTTGCCGTTGGCGGTGCTTGACCAAACCTCGTACTTAATGCACTTGTGAACGTTATCCTCACTGAAGGACTTGATGACGTAGAACTTGGCATTCTCGTACTCGGTTTCAAAGTCCTGCAAGTTATATCGATCTCTACTCACTGTGATCCCCGAATCTTTTGGTGAGTCTGAGGGAGCGCTTCCGTTGACCCTAGGACCACGGGTGATTTCATTTGACTCGAGGTTCTTGAAGGCCTTGTCCCTCTGCCTGAACCTATCGTTTCCGGTCCATGTCCTCCCGTTTTGCTTGTAGTTCAAGGAACCGTAGCTCGGTAAAGCGCCTTGCCTCTGGTTGTACAACGATGAGTACCGTCCTAACGGGTGAACTCCCTTAAGGTAGCCAGCTGAGTAATCGGAGACGGGATGAGGCACCTGAAACATCAAACGTTCAGCTGTGTTGTCAGACCATAATCCATCAGTTTGGTTTCAAGTTTCATTTTATTAAAACCGAACTGTGAACAGCCCTACTCGGGTGTGATTCATCAAGTATGTACGCACTTACCTTGTTTAGCGGTTTGAGGGGATGCGAATGAGGAACGGGCTTGGAGAATTTCGAAGAGACATTCCCGTTTGTTTTCATAGCGTTCGCGCCATTCGACTTCACAGATGAATTAGACAATTTTCCATTTTGCACATCTCGGCCGAATGTGGAGTCCCACGAATAACAAGGCATAGCCTCCGAGCCATAGGAAACACCCGGGTAAGCCCCGGTAGCATAAGGGTTGTATCCGGGCAAGTAATAGACCAGCGAACTGTCATCTGATTGCATACCCTAAAGAGATTACCCGCAAAAAACAGAACCGCACCAATTACAATTACTAAAGATGAATTTGGAAAGCATAGTGCAAACAGTAGTTTCAGCATTACTTTTCCCTATATATATCTAGGAGAAAATTAACATGAAGAAAGTGGTGAGAAGAACATACTGTGTAAGAACCATCTGCTTGGTAATAACCATCCATTTGTGCGAAGTTGCCATTATATCCTATAAATGGAGCAAAAATAAAAAGAATATGTTGATGTCTTAATATTCAAAGTTACTAAACAGACCTAAAGTTTCAGTCCTGAAAAAGAAATGCCGAAAAAATGTTCTTTCACTCAGTTTTGTATGGGTAAATGCAAACATTGAAGTTTATAAAAGAGAAAATTGCAAAAATGTGCCCTATTTTACAAAAGGGTGTTGTGTTGTTTGTTAATGGCAAAAATGTGTTGTGTTGTTTCCTTTTTTTGCTAAATATATATCTCAGTGGATAAAGATCTCGCCGAAAATCTAACCTGGGTAGTAATAGTTGCTGTAACAGCTAGTGGGTGGGTAGGAGAGACCGTGTTCACCAACTGATTTGTTTTCACTCTCAACTTTGAGGGTAGAGGTGCGATCTCCTGATGCAGCTACAGAGATAGTTGACTTCGGGGGTATTGCGTCTTTTCCGGAAGTCTGATGCAAATGACGTGCCAAGTTACGAGAAGAGAATAAAATAATGCTGTAGATAATGATAAAAGCGACAAGGAAGAAGGTTTCAAACAGTTACTATAGAATCGATTTGCAAAATTAGAATTAAAGGTCTTTTATACATTTTGGAAAAGCGTACAGAAGTTGCTAAGATTTGACAGCCCAAAAAAAAAGATTTATGCATACACTATACAACCAAACGATTGTGTTCAAGACGTACCAAATCCTGCCCAGCAAGTTCCATATTGGATCCCGACTTCACTACCTCAACAGTCTCAGCTGGATTTGAGTTAAGAAACAACGTCCAACAGCACCCAGTTAGTTAATAACATAACATGTAACTCAATCCAACAACTATGAGTATCTTTTCCACAAGAAAATAAAAGGATGTGACCCAAAATCAACTGGCTGATAAAATAAAACAAATTCATGGGGTAAATTCGACAATACAATGATAGGGATGAGCACATATGAATATGATTAATTAGCGTATAGCTTCAACAGCGTGATTAAACCAAAATCTTACAATTGAACTTAATTTACAAACTTAAACCCCAACCCACTTTCAAGAGCAAAATAAATCTAACATGAAAAGAAAACGTTAAAAGCATGAAATCAATTGGTTATTTCACTGACCACAAACTCTAGACCATGTCTGAAGACAAATACATCCATCCAAACCAAAGGCTGTTTTTCAGATTAGTTAAAATCTGATTTAGTCAAAGAAAATATAAGTTACAACAACAGGAGCCAAGTGGTGATTCGAACAGAAGTTGTATTTAGAAGCCATCAAAACTATTTCAACAAAAATTACCAAACCCCGCATCTTCAGCATACATCAAAAATAAAATAAAAACATAATTTACATGATCATAAACAGATTAAATCATATAATATCATGAAAAAACACAAAAGATACTTTTCTCTATACCTTTCTGGCCAGCCATTGTCAACCTCAGAACCCAATTCACCCTATAACAAAAGAAACAATGAAGAATAAGGATATTAGTTCATCAGAATAAAGCCATAGCACCTTCTTCTGTATAATAATAATAATATATTCCTCAATAGATTAGACTATTTATCTCATATTGTTAACATTAATACCATTAAATCTACAAAAATTTCAAGATACCCACTACACTAGAACCTGATGCCAACAAACCCAAATTAAAAGATTTTTTTTCACAAGATTCTTTGGAGAGAAAAAAAAATTAAATAGACAAATAAATACCCGAATTTCCCTCCACCACTAAATATCTGAATAACAAAATACTAACATCAAAACCGGAGATATTTTGAGCCAAACCCGGAATTTTAATTCCAAAAAAAAAATTGTCCACCGGAGAATCACTTTTCTCCAACTGGGTCGATACAAGACACCAACTTTACATTTCCACACTTTCTCGGAAGCCAAACAGAACACCAAAACTAATCAACAGACCCAGTAAAAAAAGCAGGAAGGACAGAAATCGAATGTGTACCGATGAGTAGGTGCGGTGTGGTGGTTCGGAACCGAAACGGACAGAGTCGAAACGGGTTCGGATCTGGTTCGAACCGGCGAATCGGTGAGCGATCCGAGATCGGGACTGAGACTGAGAGCGAGAGAGAGTGAAGCAGCAAGGAGGAGAAAGAGGAAGGAGCAGGACAGGGTCGCTTAGGTCTTAATGGCGAGTTGGACGGTGGAGATTGGTTTCTGGCTTTTGGGGAGATTGAATGTTGGCCGTTGGATTTGACTACTTTTCAATGAGCGAAAATGGTAGGAAATTTGAATTATTAAAATAAAAAAGGGTAGGAAATGGTGAATTAGGTGCTTCACTGTTCTTATTTACTGCCTTTAATTTTTTTTAATATTCTGTTTATCATCCGCAAGTCGCAAGTCACATGTCACACCATTTGTTATGTTCTTATGTATAAGTGATACGATTTGTAATTTTATTTGAAATACCAAAAATATTTTTTTGAGAATCTTAGAATTTTGTTTTATTTATCAACGTCTTAATTTCATCCTGATCTCTAAAGTCATCCCAAACTTATATTTTTATAAAATTTCTAAGAACGTGTCCCGACCTCTATCGAGCATGTGAATATGATTATAAACAAACTGAGTCGAGGCTAAATGAAGGTTTAATGCGAACAAAAAAATATTTGACTTGAATGGATTGATATAATTAAACTTGAATTTAACTATAATTTTTTTAATCAAACTCAATTAGGTATTAAACGAAGTAATTCACTGTTCTTTATAAGTTTTTGAAAATAGTCAAATTTATTACGCGCTTAAAGTAATCTCTTGCCTGATGACAGCATCGAATTCCGGGTGTAGAACACCTCCCTCAAAGTCCTAAACTAAGATACAAAGAGCATATTTAACAATCGCGTGAGCTACTGAATTACAATAGTTGTTAACCTGTATAAGTTTGTTAGATTAGGCTCAAGTTTAATTTATTTACTAAATGTGTAAATTTAGGATTAAATTCAATTATAACGAGCTGAAATATTTAAACGGTGAAGTTGTAGCAACTTGTTGCATAACTTTTTTAAAAAAAACACTTGTTGAAGATTTAGTTCATTTACACCCTATGTAAAGTATATGTTCATTGAGTGAGAGATGACAAATTTTAGTTGAGTTCTAAATATTTTGCAACTCAAGAAAATTCACGATGTCGCGACGAATTGATCTAGACTCAACAAAATTAACTATTTTATAAGCTAAATTTGAAAGAAAAATGTTTTGGATATGAAACATATGTTATGTGAAGAACTTAAAATTGCTGGTGACAGTACAAAGACCCTACAAATATATACCATCTTGTATCACTTTCAAATTGAAATAAAGACCCTTTTCTTCACACATTTGAAACAAAACAAAACAAAAACCCTAAATGTACTCATTTACCTTCTATGATAACTCAAAAATGGTGGAAAACTAGTGAACTGGATCGCCTGGTTTTTATCCAGTCGATCTCTTCTTTCGTCAGATAATATCGTTACTAGTAAGGAATACTTAAATCGAAGTGAAATGTGCTCATTTAGCTCTCTTTCACTTCACCGGGATCGGAAAATGGTGAGAGACTCGTGATCTAGGTTGAATGTGGTATTGCTCACTCCATCTGTTCGCTTGTCGGGTAAAATCATTGCTAGTAAGGAATACTTAACTCGAAGAGAAATGTGTTCGTATCTTTACCTTAACCGAAGCCCGCAAAATGGTGGGAGACTCGTGAACTGAGTCGTCTAGTTTTTTTCCCCTTTCCCCCCCATAAATACGCTATTGGTTGATCTCTTCTTCGTCGGGCAATATCATTGTTAGTAAAGAGTACTTAACTCGTAGGGAGATCCTACCTCTCTCAACGACTAGTCTTGCGCCGGAAGCAACCCAGTACCCAGGCGTCTCCCTAGGCCCTCTAGCCATCTCCGTCGTGTCAACGAATTTCAGCAGCTTCGGGGCCCGGACGGGCGCGGGAGGTCCCCCGGGGAAGACCGCAGAGTTTATAACCACGTCAGCTGGCCGGGGAGGCGGCTTCTGAACAACGGAAGAGAAGTGATGGCTGATGAGCGTGGATACGATCCCCGACTTCTGAGTAAGCCCTGGCGATCCGTCCCATTCCGGATGCTTTATCAGTGCAGCTCCCGACAGGATCGAGAAGCGGAGTCTTAGGAAGAGGATGTTCTTCATCCCGTGTTTCTCGACCTGCAGCTGAGCTCCAGTGACGATGGAGAGGTCCTCCTCGGAGTCCACGGGGGCGGTGCAGACGTGGGAGAAGTTCTTCCACTGGACTCTCTCGAAGAACTTGCGATCGCAGGGCTCGGTGCTGGAATTGGCGTTCAGGTCGTCTTCTAGCTGGAAGATCTTCGGGAGGGAGGAGAGGTGCTGCAAGTGGATCGCTAGGCAATTGCTCCTTTTGCCTTCTAGGTATAGCCGGAGGCCAGTCACTGGTCTCTTACCCACGTCAACCTGTAAAGAAATTGATACGCTGCAAATTAAATATGGGCAGGAAAAAAATTGAACCAAATGCTTAGTAATGTTCTTAAATAAGAAATCGTTACCCCAATTTCTTACAATATGGCCGTTTAAATCAGTGAAGCTGTCCTCAAGGGGACACCCCAATGGTTGGGCCTCACACTTTTTGTAAAGAGGTCTTGGTTCCCAACTCTGTTGGGAGGGTGGGGAAGGGTTATTGGGTAGATAGGGTTTGATGATGTAATATTCAAAAAAAATCAGTGAAACTATTTTGTAAGATAAATAAATACCTAATGCTAAAATAGTTTATACTAATTTATTCCTTTTAAGGATATAAAGGTAACACATATTTTTAAATTTTTATGTTATCCACCCGATTAGCTCCTAACGTCGTTTAGAACCAAGATTTTGAAAAAAGCTAGGCGCTAGTCGGACGGATAAGGACTCCAGGGATTAACCGGATTTGAATTGCTATTTTAAATTTTTTTTATTAAATAAGTTATTATACATACACAATTAAAATCAGAATTATAATATATAAAAATAAATATTATAAATATTTAGAATACAAAAATACAAATTTTAATATTTGTTACATTCATTACCTTCAAAAACAATATAAGTACCAACAAAACTATCTATCAGTATAAATTATTTTAATGTCTAGCAATTTATGTCATTATTTGCTTAAAAATCAATTTTGAAAAAAATAGCTTATACCCGCCTGGCCTACTTGATCCACCCGATCATGTAAAATCGGGTCGTTGTTCCAAAAATCCCCGCCTAGCCCGATTTTCAGAACACTAACACAAATAAGGACAGACTAGTTTGAAAGGAAAGAAGCGTTACCGGGATGGAATTGACGTAAAGTTTGGGCCCGAAGAGGCTGAATTGTAAGGATGAAGTGCTCTGCTGCTTGCGTTGCGGACCAAGGGGAAGGTCACTGAACACCGGCGCCCACTGTCTTGGCAGCTGAAATTCTAAAAATTGGTGGAGTTCTTCGATTGGTGGTTTATCTACAAGAACATAGTCAAGGATGAAAAATCTGGGGTTGTATGTCAATCATATATGAACTACACGGTATCCACAGATTTAAAACTTAGAAGGTAAGGGATATATAATTAAGCATTATAATTCAAACCAAGCATTTCTCTTTCACCAAAACAGATGTACAAAACGGGGCTTAAGTTTTAATATCAAAGGCGCACAGAGAAGGGAGGATTTTGCTCACATCGTAAGTAGAGATTTATGGCATGGCACAAGAATCCACTTCCCGGAATTCCATTCAACAAAGAGGTAATTGGGATGAAGGACATCGAGATCACATCAGGCTCGAGTTGAACAGTGTGTAGCCACTCGTTATGGGATAGATTCTTGTTTTCATTCCCACCTCTCCTCTTACAAATGCTCATAATATCCTGCAACAAAGCAAACTCAGTGACAGCATGTAATTTTGTGTATTGTTAAGAAACGTAGTCCTCCAACTAAGCTAATCAAGTCTTTACATGATAAAACAGACCTCTTTGTGTGTGTACGAACGTGATGGGCTGGTATCAGCAAACCTCAATCGGTGCTCCCTGCTTTCAAGCTGAAAGAATCATAGTCTACATAAGATGAATTATCATTTACTATTACGAAGATAAGAACAACAATTGGTTTCATTTATTTTGGTTCAACGCTCAAAAAGATCAAAGTCACACAGTCATTTAGTGATGACTGTCACTGATTTGATAAAGAAATATCCAATATTGAGAAGTAAAAGCTAGTTTGTACCGGTCAACTTTTCTGAGTTTAAGCAATGGAAGTACCAGTATAAAACAGAACAAGATTAGATTATTATGTTTCTGTGGAAAATATAACTGCAATAGTCTTTCAAGTGCATCTGAAATTGACTTCTCATCCACTTCAGTACTTCATAAATGCTTGAGATTTAATGCATACTAAATACGATTAGTATCAGCAAACTTGTTCAGAAGTCGTGTTACCTTATCACTCTTGAAATTTTGTTCAGTGTCCAAGACAATGTGTCCATTAGTATCCATAAACCTCTTATCTGCCATGTCCTTTAACTTTTTTTGTACATCAGTGGGTTGAAGAGTTGATGAGTGCTGCTGTTTCATATATATGACATCCTTGCCTCCCATCTTGATACCGACAACTATATGAGTGCCAAATGTCTCTATAAACCTAGAATGATCAAATCAAGAGAAGCTCCTTGATATGTCAAACTCATATATACAGTTTGATCAATTAAGAATGAAAATTGATTAAAGAGTAAATAAATACCGTGGAAATTCTAATTGTTCTCACCTTGCTAGTGCGGCAGGTTCCCATGCTGATGGAACGGCTCTCTTCACATGATCGTGCAGAGCTATCTGAGATTTTTCGAGTGCAACTGTATAGAGTGTGATGAATACCCCACTCAAAGCAAGGGTCTTTGTGTTGGCTGCATCTTTCTGCCAACTACCGGAGAATTCAAACATGGCATTGAAGAGGCCGGAAGGAATTTTCCCGGTCAAAGCCATTTCCTGGTTGAAATGCTCTGACATCTGGTGGGAAAACAACAAGATGAAAGTGAGAATGATGTCACAGGAAACCCGCAAAATAATGTAGTATGTTTTAAATCACATCCAAATGACGTTGATCAAACATAGCAGGCAAAGAACCAGAAGAGGCACCTTAACCAGAATGTGGTACATCAACACTCACAAGGTCAACAATAAACATTGAATCTCAACTCTAACTCACTTGAGTGCAAGTGTGGATAGAAAATGATGCATCACTTGTTATAAGTCGATGAGAATGCAATGCTATAAGACTATAACTATAAGAAGTAATGCAGGTGGCAAATAATCAGGGTTCAAAGGAAATTAAAAAAAGGTATGCATGTTGTATGGAATTGTTGGTAATATGCATAATTTATACCAGCATTTGATTCATACGGAGAACATTCAAGCTGTTCCACAAGAAACCTCATATTTGGAGAAAGAATAAAAAACGGTCCGCATTAACAGATTGACAATGTATGTTAGCAGAGAAACAAAATTGAAGCAACAAATTCTGCAAAACTATATCATTTACAGTTCATAAAACTGAGGACCTGCGGTAATATCAATGATAGCACAGGAAAGAGACAAAAGACTAAGCAAAATGACTTACCTGTTGAAAAGCGAGAACATCAGACCTGAACCGCGTACGCTCCCCTTTGTCGCACTTGATTGATCTGGACACATTTGAAATTGAAATCCCACCTGGCAAGACAATCTCACAATCATTGTCTTCATCAATCTCTATCAACCGTGAATCATGTGAGCCCCCTTTACAGTACTTTAAGCTTAGATCTATTGATATGTCATATCCGCACCCAATCGAAGAAATTGCAATCTCAGCAGCTTTTGAAGCTGGAACCTTAAGTGCCATTACTTGATCATCACTCTACTTCACCAAAATCAGATTCATACTCTGCATGTAGTTCATCGTAATCATGGTTAACAATAACCCTTAAGTCCTTATGTTCCCAAGCTTAAAACCGACACACTTTATTATTCCTTAGCCTAAATTGACTCAAACTTAATACACATTTCAAAAAAAATTAATCAAAACACAACTCCCACGTTACAAAATCATGCACATCTAGTACACCGGAATAAAAAATGTGCAACCTTTTCACCCATTTGTCTAACTATAATCCTATATATCAATCAAATTTACACAATCTGAACTACAGTTATTACAATTTCACAGATAATCATATATTCATATCCATGCACAGTACACAGCTGAGCAAAAGGCATATCCAGATCAAAATAACAGTAACAGATATTTATCAAATCAATCAAAATGAATGCAAATTTATCTCAAAATCAAGCAAAATGTTCACTTCATGCCTGTGACTCTTTTTACTCATAATCCATTTATATACTTCCTGCATTCTTGGCACATGCAAATCAAGCTTAAGTTCACACTAATCAAGCTTCAGTGCGTATGAGAATAAATACAAATTCAGCTCAATTTCCCAAATCCAACTTATGCATGCCACTTTTAACCTTAATCTATCCACTGAACAACAAAACTTGATGCATTTTATACTCAGCACTAATCTACCAAAAGAAATGCATATTCTGCTCAAATTCACCCAAAGTTCACAAGCTTCCTCAACAAATTCATCACCTCCACTTCACACACCAGTCCTGAACCCAACCCAGTAAATCAAAACCATATGCATATTTGAAATTAGCCAAACACCACTCACAATTTCAATCTCAACACATACATACACTCAAAATCCACACAAACCGAGCCCAATTTACACATACATTTCGTCCCCGAAGACGACCGAATCAAAGCTCAGCTCCAACGCGTCCTCACAACTTCAGCTCAAAATTGCACAGAAATTCACAAAAATCTCCACCCGAAGATCAGCTCTTCGATCCAAAAAACCAGCAACATGTGCTGAAGAATACCTCGATTCCACTTCAATCGCCAAAACCCTAGCTCGAGAATCGATTCAGATGAGAAAAAGAGCTTCGCGAGAGAGAATAACCCTAGAGACGAGCGAAAAAGTTGACCCAAAATGTGGAAGTGAAAGCTCATTCGTAAAGACTGTGACTTAAGTGGACAGAGAGCATGTAAGTCAAAGTGATAACATCAAGGGCTGTCATATAAGTTAGAAGACCGCCATTTGTTCGCACTAAACGAGCCGAGCATTTAACGAATTTGACTCATAAATAAGCCGACTCAAACTAGTTATAAGTAGACTCAGAGTCGTATCATATCGGTAGTAAAATGACAAAAATGTCTTCAAAATAAAAATATATATTTTTCAGCTCAAGTTTCTCGACTTTTGTTTTTCTCCTGCACGTCATTGGAACTGAGAGAAAAACCGACGAATTCGAATAAAAAATTATTAACATATAATTCTAAAGTTACTTTCGTATACATATTCCGCAAATAAAACGTAAGTTTGCGCTTACTTTTTTTGCAATTTACCTTCTAAAAAACATGCTAAAATTCAACTAAATTTTGTGTCGTAAATCGACTCATTTTTATGTCCAATACAAAATGAAGAGCCTAATTTAAACTTTTATATTTACTCTTAAAATATATGTCGATTTTAATTGTATAAGCTTGTGCAAGCCTGAATTAAATAATTACTTAAATTTTAATAAAATTAATATCTAAATTCAACTTAATTTAAATGTCTAGACTAGGGCTATAAACGAGTAGAGCTCTTAACGAGTCTCTCAAGCTCGGCTCGTTAAATATTTGGTTCAAGCTCGTTATAGTCGAGCTCGAGCATAATTCGAGTTCAAGATTGAGCTCGTTTAATAAAC